>JAJHSJ010000001.1:117150366-117278680 GCA_021015155.1 Magnolia officinalis
TGGCATGAAAGCTACATCCCAACAAGCTTATATGAAAGGGTCAACACGTAAATATCTCCTCTCTTTTGGTTAATCTTTAACTTGGTTAGTTTACTATTATTACTCTTATTATTATTACTAACAACCGCTTTTAGTTCTAATTAGGTAATCATCTTATTGTTGAGGAATCATGACCCATATGCATCTCAGTACAAATGGTACTCGTCCTGAGACAACAGGCATGCATGCGCACGTAATACATTATTCACATGCACATGATCCAGGTGGTTCATCACGAGGGCCCCACTGTGAAATTTTCTGCCCCCCGCCAAAAAAAAAAGGATAGTTTCATAATTATGCAGGCCACGTTTACTTGAATATGGACTATTAGTCAGATTATCTTGAGATAGCAGTAATCAAACTAGCCTGATTTTCCGGCCATGCATGCTCATGATGGACCCTACCTAATGAATGGTTGGCATCTCCCGCATATATGATCACATGCCGGGCTTGAAGGTGTGCCATGGTCCAAAACAGAGTTTGCTGATTCAATTGTTACACATGTTTGAGAATTTTTTGACATTGGCCCACCCATGAGATGTTCCCTTATTTGGTTGGTCCAGATTGATCAACGTATTCGCCAGTATTATAAGTTATGAGGTTGGCACCATTTGTTACGGTACATAGCACGATTGCGTCCAGCCAGTTTTTCTTTCGTTAGCTTTGATAATCACTTCACTAGACCTCCGGCAATCTAAGGCTTTTTAAGTGTGGTCAATTCATCATTCTAGATCGCAATTAGGCCCATCCCACTTTTCATGTGCCACCTTGAAGAATTAATGCTGATTAGAGAGCTTTACATCTAATCAATCTGATAGAAACACCCTGATCCATAGCTCAAGTGGTAGACTGAGTGAAAGATACAGTGTTTCAACACTGAGGTCTTGGTATCGATCCCTAGTGGGGTGGCTAACAGTGAAGTATGAACTGACAGTGGGGTGTACTAACAAACTAACAAAAAAAAAAAAAAACAATCTGATAGAAAAATAGATGGTTTGGATCAAAGAAGGCCCAATAATGAATTAATTTAATAGAGTCCACTTTAAATAACAGGTCTACGAAGAAGCATTCCATCAGTGGTTTGCAAACTGTCTAATTAGCTGACCTGGTGGAGAAAGTGTGGTGTGCGTGTTATCCAGTGTATATATGATCCTGGGTGTCTTACTTTGTCAACTTTATTAGTACCCAAAAATAAAAATTAAAAAAAATAAAATGAAAAGGGGCAGAGCTCTGAAGGTTAGCATTCTTTGATCAATTTGATCTATGAATGGGCCCATAAAAAGAAGTGCTCCAAAAATGGTTGGTCCAGATTGACAACTTGGCCATTGACATGTTTAAAAGTACGGGCATAGCAAGCGCATCGGTGAGCTCTGGATACACATGAACATTTCTCTTTTGATAAGTTAATTTTAAGGGTATTTATATCCAGATGAAAGGAGGTTATCATTTTTGCGATGCTTAAAGATCTCTAAGGACTTGTTTAAGTAGATTTTTAAATTTATTTAAGTAAATAAGCTACTTTTTTAATTTAGTTAGTTTGGTTAAACAACTTAAATAAGTAACTTGTAATAAAAAGTAATTTATTTTGAAAGTCCTTTTATTTTGTTTTTCAACTTAAAAAAAAAAAAAAAAAAAAACAACTTACGATGGGCCATATGAATAAAATAATTGACTGGGTGGAAAATATTTTCCATAATGCTTTTGAGAAACCCACCTGGTCAAATATTTTATTCATATCATTTTAGGGGGTGGTGACGCAGGGGAGGACGTGAGGTCGAGCACCGTCTTCCTCAAGAGGATAACTATTCCGAATCCACGGAACTTCTCTGGACTCCTCACAGAGACTTCTCGAATCCACGAGAAAAGAGAGTAGAAAATAGAAATAAATTCTAAATAAATTCGAAATAGCTTAAATTAATTCATAAAAACGAGTTCACAACCCTTTAAATAAGGGTACTAAGCAATGGAAAAGAAATCAGAATCAAACTACAACTAGGACTCCTAGAATTCGCGACTTACTATAATAGTAACTTACTATTTATAGACGGTAGTGATGTCTACTAGTGCGTAAGGTTTTCGGCCAAAATAGTAAGTGTCCTATTTGGCTTCACCAACCCGTTCTCCTAATTATCTAAGCTCTTTTCACGTTGGGCGCAACTCCTAAAGCCCGACGGATGAAGAGTTATAAGCAAACTAAAACTTACTATTTATAGTAAAAACGAAATTGAAACAGGAAACGACCATCAAATCAGGGGTTTCTCGCAATTCCGAGCGTCGCAACCCGGCGTAGCAGGGTTGGTTGGCTAAAGCTAAAGTAGCTCTTTCTAACACCCAAATCATATATTTTTCGTCGGCTAACTCATCCCGGATTGCGAGATACGCCTGATTTAAGGTCTGATGGTCCAGATCACTTCTGTCGCCGACCGGGCCTTTTCTGATCCATCTTTGCCATGTAATTGTCCGCGACCCGCTCTACATCAGGTGGGCTAAATATGAGGTAGATTCAACACTCAAGTGGAATACAAAACTTGCAACAATGATATTGAACACCTATTGTTGAAACTGCAGCCATTGTCGTGTGGCCCATCATGATATTTCTGAAAAATCCACTACGACGTCTCTCAAATTTTCTAGCTCATTTTAATTGGTGTCTTTTCATCTCCATCTATGTGACCTTTTCAACACGTTAGACTACAGAAAAGCATCACGGTGGGGCCTAGGAAGTTTTTAATCATGGGCGCTCAATGACTATTGTTTCCTTTGGTGTGGTTCACCTGAGATTTGGATCTGGCCCATTTTTGGACCAATGCCTTAAAATGAGCTGGAAAAATGGATAGATGAAATAAATATATAATACAAATATTAAGGTGGGCTCCATTGCCAGATTGGGTGTTTTCTAACCAAACGTACTTCCTAAACAAATTGTTTTAAAAAACATACTTACCAAACATGCTTATATGCTGTTTAGGTAGAAATCAAAATAATTAAGCTACGTGAGGCATAAATAACTTATTTAAAGTAACTTATCATCCAAACGGCCCTAATAGACTTTTTATATGATTAATTAATATCGTGATTCCCACTTTCCTCTTAAAATTAGTTCTGAATTTTGACTGGCTAATTGGCTGGCACAAGCTTCACTGGCAAAAGATATTAAATCAATGGTATCAATGGTGACAATGGGCTAGTTATGGTGAACAGGGGTTGGCCTTAGCCTTAGCCCAATTGATCCACTGAGCTCTGGCACGGCCGGCCCTGGGCCTGGTTATGGCCTTATAGGGTTAGCCCTGATGAGCAAACCGGCCTGATTTTTGCAAGTGAACCTCAAGGTGGGATACTGTGTGAATGGTATGAATATCCTACAAAGTGGTATGTTGGTGGAAAGAGATCTAACATATCAGAATTTCAGTCCATCATCAGATGAGCCTACCTGAGGATACCCATGCCTAAAAGATGAAACTTGGCAGTCCACAAATAAAATATTGCTTCATGGTCAATGCCAGACATCTGTCCAGCTCAGCCCGAGAGCTACAAAGAGCAGTCCACAAATATAATATTGCTTTACGGTCAATGCATCTGGCTTTTTGTTATTGCCCCAGATCCAGCCCAGCCAAAGAACTGGACTGGATTTAGAGGCCCAAGTACTGGCCCTAAACGCAAGTAGAGGCTTTATATATATATATATATATATATATAGAGAGAGAGAGAGAGAGAGAGAGATATATATGTAGAGAGAGAGAGAGAGAGAGAGAGAGAGAGAGAGGAGAGAGAGAGAGAGAGAAGAGAGAGAGAGAGAGAGAGAGAGAGGAGAAAAAGTGGGGTAACATGCAAGTACACAGACGGGAGCGGATTAGGTGAGATGCCGGATCCACTGGGGTGAGTGGGACCCTTGACTTTGGGGCTCACATTGATTTATGTTCCTTTACCGTCCAATCGTTTTGAAAGCTCATTTTATTGGATGAATCCAAAAATGAATCATATACAAATCTTATGTGGACCATACCAAAGGAAACTGTAGTGATTGAATCCCTACCATTAAAAACTTCATGTGGGCTACAGGAATGTTTATTTACCATCCAACCTGTTGATAGGGCCACAAAGATCTGGATGAAGAGATCACAGAAATATCAGCTTGATCCAAAACTTTTGTGACCCACAAGAAGTTTTTAATGGTCGATTACCACTCTTTCCTATATTATGGTCCACCTGAGATTTGGATCTTCCTCAATTTTTGGATTATACTCTAAAATAATCAATTTTTGGATTATACTCTAAAATAATCTTCTAATACGAATAGACAGTGTGGATGTAGTCACATACAGCACATTGGTTCCCACAGTCAAGGGTCCCACCCACCTGGGTGGATCCGGGGGTCTCACCTAATCTCCTCCCAATACATGCTAGAGAGAGAGGGAGACGTGAGACATGGTTTCAATGGTAATTAACTCAAAGTATTCTCGGTTGATCCATGCAAGATTGCAAGTTCAACACCATTTTAAAATGGCAATCACTGTCCAAATTGTTGACTTGGTTGTCATGGCGCATGACCCAACACCGTGGAGTTGATTTCATCCGATTTTTCACATTGTATTTGAGCCACTAAATATTTTACTTTTAACCATCCATTTCATAGAAACTGATTTTATGGTTAAGATGGGTCGATCAGGTGTGGTCGAATGCAAACAAGTCAATGGGCCAGGCCTAGATTGGCTAAAAAAATAATAATAATAATAATAATAAATCAGAAATTTTAAAATTTACGAGGAGAAACGTTAACATGCTTCACAGAGCAGAAGTTGTACGAGCACCATACACCTTTTCATGGATCAGGAGTGATGATCCGGTGGGCCATCAGGTGCATGGGGTATGGTAGTAAGGTGAAAATCCAACTGATTGGGTAACTCTTATAACCTGGCTGTTGTAAGTTTTGATGTTTGAAAGTTGACCGTCCTCCATTGAGCTAGCCGTTCTCTTTGCCAACCACCAATCAGATGGCTATCACAGTCCCATCCCTTTGATTCTGGATAGGACCTAAAATGCACTGGTCCACCAAATCAACAGTCCAAGCGTCGCACATGTTTTCCACTAGAGGGAGCTGGATAGAGCTTATGTGAGGTCAGCTGCATGTTAAAATTACACCAGAAAAGATGCCAAGATGGACCCAAGCCCAACATATATATAGTAAGAAGTTTCTCAAGCCCATGGGCATAGATTAAAACCATGGGCCCCACTTGTCGGTACTGAAAAGTGAAAACTGATCAGGTACGCCGCACAAGACGTCAGTTGTGCGGAGTATCACGTAATTATGCATTTGACCGTTCAATGCATGTAGCATTTCTCTATGCTGGACCGGAATCGTCTCAAACTACTGTCTTGTGCAGCAGAGATTAAAGCATCCAAAGCACCTTGGCCCACCATGTTATCTATGTGAAATCCACGGTCCATCAGGTGATAATCCTTATTTCTTTACACACAAAAGAATAGGCGGACAAAGAGCTCAGATAGGCTACACCAGTGGGAACAATGTAAAATTGCCCCTCAAACCTTGTTAATTCACCCGTTGTGGCTTGCTTCTTTCCTTCATCATGGTGAGACACACATGATGAACAGGTTTGATGAAGGATACACACCATGGTAGCCCCGCCCACAAACCTATAGTTTCCTATCCTTGTTGTTTCCTGTGGTGTGGACCACCTGAGATCCAAATCCCGCTGATTTTTGGCGCATCAAGGGTGGCACGTGATTTCATTACATATCTAACAACATGGTTATAATCATCAAATCAAAGTATTACTTTAAAATCATAAAAAAAAAATACAAAGTATGATCTATATCTAATAAATGTTTTGAGATGATAGTTGAACCAATTTTGTTTTTCCAATCAATCTTAACTGTCCATTTTTATACTAATGATTGAAAGCTTAGAATCACCCAATTGCATTATTTTTGAATCATGAGGCTCCTAGTTGTATGAATAAATAAATAGTTTAGATTGACAAAATTTACCGGTGCCATTTAAAAGGTTTGGGCATGCATGTATAAACTAGAAAAGGGGGAAAAAAACGTTTTCGGGGCTGGGTCAATATACAAAAGTCGACCAACTCTTTCCTTGTTTTTTTTTTTTTTTTTTCTTTTCTACTTTTTAATTTTATTTTAGAACTTCTACTGTTACTATGAACTCCACAATCAACCTAAATCTTTACTGGTTACAGATAGAAACCCAAACAATCTCTTCGCAATTCCAGGCCTGTTTGGATGGAAGCGGCTCTGATCAGCCCATTTTGTCACAGGATGTCTATCATTTCTCCACACACACACACGTACAAATGCATGCATGCTTATTGAACTGCCTGACAAGAACTCGATCCTTACTCCTGCTCCGGTGGTAGACTCTCAGGAGTTTCAACGCCCGGTCAAGGGTTCAAGTATCCATAGGTAGTGAAATCCCAGTGTGTGTGCTTGTTATATATATATATATATATATATATATATATATATATATATATATATATATATATATAAACTGCCTGACAAGAACCCCAACAAGACACAACGAATACGAACCTGTAACTACCATTCCGTTTGGCCAACAGAGATTTCTAACTATCTACGCGGGCGTCAAGATCATTGGGCCCCACTTGCTTCCAAGATAGGCCTGGTTACTGCTTGATCTCTGTTTCTACTCTGTCCGCGCGTTCATGTACCACTGTTTATGCTGTGCGGGATGGCCATGCCCATGTTGGCACAAGTTCTTTTGTACTAAGGAATACGTTGCAGTGCCCTATTAAGAATTCTTATCCTCTTGTATTATTGTACTCCTGTACTAAGGTAAAGATGCTGTACTACTTGTATTATTTGTACTCATGTACTCTCGTTCTGCTGTACAGAGCATGCAGAATAACTGGATCACTTAAAGGCGGGTCCCACCTGTATGGTATGCTTGGTCTGAATGAAGATGTCAGTAATCCATTTCATGATGGATATTGTTCAGTTGAGAAGCAAACTCAAATAAAATCAAACAATGCAGTAGAGAAATAAATCTCTTATAGAAAAAAAATCACAGCACGAAGCCACGATCAATCTACCAAATCAAAAGAATATTACAATATATAGAACAATTTACTGTAGCAAATCTTAGATTCTCTCTCAAAATCCTTGAGCAAAATGTGCTAATCCTAATCATATTTAGGAGAGTACTTATACACTCTGTTGGGAAAAAAATATGCTAAGTCCGAAGACTCGGGTATGGAGCTAACCGACCCTACCCCCTATTTTTCGGTTTTCGGAGAAAGTAACTAGGTCCGAGATACGAAGCCAGAGGCTTGATAAGTTGACTCGGTCGACGAGTTAGCAACGTCAGCATAAGCCGACTAAGGCCAAATAAGTTATAAGCCTTCCGACTAACAATGAGAAACCGACTCGGTAAGTTGGTTACGTCGGTTACGGAGTAAGGAAGGGTGACGGATAAAGACCGATCTTATTCCGCCCGTAAGAATGCAAAAAGCTTATTCTCCTAAGCCAGCCGAGACTCTTTCAGAGTCGGAAACGGCCGAGCCGAGCCAAGGAAAGACAGTGTGAAATCAAATACTATCCCGAAAATCCAGAAGTATAGGTGTCCGATCCCAAGGATCTCGGGATCGGGTGAAATCTGTTAAAATGATCAAATCTTCGAGATATGAAGAAAGAATCCCAGTACGGCGGGATCCTCCCTCTCCTATAAATAAGAGAGATTCAAGGGAGGAAAGGTACGCAAAAACTCTCTCCCAGAACCCCTCAATATTATAAGACCCAGATTCCTAGCCTGACATTGGCATCGGAGGGTCCCCTGCTCTAGCTAGGGTCTCATTTATCTTCTTCCTGTGTAGGTACTCGAAGGTCTAAAGAGGGTGGACCAGATTTTTGCATCAACAGTTTGGCGTCGTCTGTGGGAAACGGACAAAAAATCGTTTCTCATATTTTACCGAAAAGAGCAGTAAGACAAGTTTTAATGGTGACAACTAGAAGAACAGATCAGAACGATGCAAACGAGGCCGCCGCCAGTGCAACATTAGGAGCTCCACCACTGGTCCCTCCAGCTGCGCTGCCGGTGGCCCCAGCCGTATCCAACAACCAGTGGAACCGGGGGAACGCACAGTTGAGTCGGGAGGTTCAAGAGATCCGATCCGATATGAACGTCATGAAAAAGATGTTGGAACAGATGTACAACTAGCAGATGTTACTGTATCAACAAGGACAAACATCGCGTGTTCTCCCACCTGCTTCCAGCCCTCTGCCTGCTGCTCCGCCCGCGGCTCCGCGAACGTCCCATCAACCGAGTCAACACCAACGTTCGACTGAACCAGCACCAGCCCGTTCGGTTACAGCCGCACTGCCGCCCTCTGATCTACGGCACAGAATAGATCAAAGGAGACGTAGTTGGCCTCTCCCTGAGGAAACGACAGAAAGCGTAGAGCCCTGGAAAGCAGACATTCAGGACTTCAAGAAAGATATTCGGGAGGAGATGGCGAAAGAGATGACATATATGAAACAGGGTCGGAATACATATCCAGCTCGACTCAAGGCTAAAGCGTCCCCTTTTATAGATGAGGTGATGTAGGCTCGGCTACCGGAAATGTTTAATTTACCGCAAATCATACCCTTCACCGGGAAAACCGACCCAACTAAAAGCACATCGAATGCTTCAAAACTTATATGGAGTTGCACAATGCCTCGGATGCAGTCATGTGCCGAGTCTTATCTCTCACATTAACCGACGTGGCTCGGCTTTGATTTAAACAACTAAAACCGAGATCTATCGGTTAATTCGCCGAACTCAGCGATGCTTTCCTCACCAATTTCATTGGTGGGAAGAAGAAACTAAAGTCGCCGGCGCATCTGAATAATATAATCCAGAAGACAGGAGAGTTGCTGAAGGACTATATCAGACGTTTCAACTTTGAATCTCTTTAGGTTCGAAAATACTCGGAAGAAACAGCACTCAACGCGCTCATGCAAGGAGTCAGAGATAAGCCATTTCTAGCATCTCTGGACAAAAATCCGCCGGAAACCCTGACCGAGTTTATGGCTCAGTCGGATAAATACGTAGATGCTGAAGAAACGCGACTCCTGCGCAAGACCGCTCAGAATGCAAAATCCTTGGCCAAAGAGTCGGTTAAAAAAGGAACCAAATCGGTTGAAGGGAAAAAGCGTAAGGATGATCGAGTACACGATGATCAAAAGTTAAGAAAGTGACCCGACCGAAGGTTTTCCACATACACTCCTTTGAATAAAACTCAGGAACAGGTGTTAATGGAAATTAAAAGTGAAGGTTTCGTCAATTGGCCTAATAAACTGCGGGGTAATCCCAACCGGCGGAGTAAAGATAAGTAATGCCGCTATCATCATGATCACGGGCACAATACGAGTGACTGTTATCATTTAAAAGAAGAAATTGAACGATTCATCAGGGAAAGCCAACTCGGGGAGCATATAAAAAAGACCGTGTCCGCGGAAGCACGCCTAAGCGAAAACCGAATCACGGAAGAAATCCGAACGATCGTCAGTGGTCATCGAGGTGGGGGCGATTCTAATAATACACAAAAAAAATCACGCTAGAAGCCTTAGTCAGCCCGAGTCTGAGATTTTCCTACTACATCGGCCTCCGAAAGAAAAGAAACGGGAAAAGTATTGCATCTCGTTCACTGAAGACGACGCTCAAGGCATCCATCATCCTCACGATGATGCGCTAGTCATCACTCTCACCATCGCTAATAAAAAAGTGTTTCGTATACTCGTAGACACTGGATCATCTGCGGATGTGCTGTTCACTCAGGCGTTCGACAAAATGGGAATTGAACGATCAGCGTTACGTCCAATTCGAACTCTGTTGATAGGATTCTCAGGCGGACAGATACTCCAGGAAGGAATTGCCTCATTACCGCTCACCACCGAAAATCCCCCGCATCAGACGACAGTAATGGTAGATTTCCTGATCGTTAACCAAACATCTGTCTACAATGCATACTCGGTCGACCTACTTTGAATCTTTTGCAAGCGGTGGTATCCACATACCACCTTTCTATGAAATTTCCGATGGAGTCAGGAGTAGGAATCGTAAAAGGAGATCAGCAAGATGTTCGACGCTGCTACGCCACTGCAGTAAAAGTTTCGATTGAAGTATCAATGAGCTGGATCCCAGGGTCGGAACTCACGAACGAGGACAACCGATGAAAGATCTTATATCGGTACCCCTGGTCGAGGGAGAGGAGTCGAAGGTGGTACGAATCGGTTCATCTCTGAAGTCACCACTCAAAGACAATCTGATAGCTCTGCTCAGACGATATGCTGACATATTCGCATGGAGCCACGAAGATATGCCCGGAATCGATCCTTCGATCATGACCCATCGACTCAACATTGATCCGACCTACCGGCCAATTCGGCAAAAAAGACGTCTTCTCAGCCTAGAAAGGTATGCTATCATCGAAGAGGAAGTTAGTAAGCTCCTCAAGGCAAAATTCATAGAAGAAATATACTATCCGGAATGGATAGCCAATGTGGTGCTTGTGAAAAAAGCCAATGGGAAGTGGCGTGTCTGTATTGACTATACAGATCTAAACAAAGCCTGCCCCAAGGATAGCTTCCCTCTTCTCCGGATTGATCAGTTGGTAGATAGTACCGCAGGACATGAATTACTTAGCTTTATGAATGCCTACTCTGGGTATAATCAAATTGTAATGCATCAGTCCGATAAATTTAAAACTACTTTTGTCACTGACAAAGGTCTTTATTGTTACCGAGTGATGCCATTTGATTTGAAAAATGCTGGAGCGACGTATCAAAGTTGGTGAACAAAATGTTCGCTCGACAGATCGGCCGAACCATAGAAGTATATATAGACGATATGCTCGTCAAAAGTATTCACACGACCGACCATATAGCGGACTTAGAAGAGATGTTCGTAACCCTGCACAAATACAAAATGAAGTTAAATCCGAGCAAATGTGCTTTCGGTGTAAGCTCAGGGAAATTTCTTGGGTTCCTTGTCAGTCAACGAAGAATCGAAGCGAATCCTAAGAAAATCAAGGCCCTACTCGACATGGAGTCTCCCAAGGCGATTAAAGACATACAAAGGCTGACCGGATGAGTAGCCGCACTCAACCGTTTCCTGTCCCGAGCCACCGATAAATGTCTCCCGTTCTTCAAACAATTGAAGGGACGACAATCGATGGAGTGGACGGAAGAGTGTGAGGCAGCGTTCTAGCAATTGAAGTCTTATCTTGGGTCTCCACCCTTGTTATCCAAACCTGAGTCGAGAGAAGCTTTATTATTATATCTGGCTGTATCCGACGCAGCGATTAGCTCGACCCTCATACGTGAATATGATGGAAAGCAATTACCAGTGTACTATGTCAGCAAAGCGTTACTGCCGTCAGAGATGAGGTATCCTCCCCTTGAAAAGATAGCCTTGGTCCTGGTAGTATCCTCGCGACGACTCCGACCATACTTTCAAGCTCACACAATCGTCGTCATGACCAACCTACCGTTGCGTCAGATCCTTCAGAAACCAGAGGCCTCCGGCCAACTTACAAAGTGGGCTATCAAGTTGAACGAGTTTGATATACAGTACAGGCCGAGGACAGCCATTAAAGGACAAGCCGTGGCCAACTTCATTGTCGAAGTAACTCCGCAGATCGACAAAATGTCTGAGTCTGACGAAATTATCAAAGCAACGACATCCTCTTCTCTCGACCCCTCACCCAACCTTACTCCCTGGAAATTATTCGTCGACGGCTCCTCCAATTCTAAGGCAAGCGGGGCTGGGGTAGTATTAGAAACTCCCGATCAAACCTATATGCAATATGTCTTATGACTTGGATTCTAAGAGTCGAACAACACAGCAGAATACGAAGCCTTACTACTTGGCCTCCAACTCGCAGCGAGCTTAGGTGTAACTCATCTCAATGTATTCAGTGATTCACAGTTAGTCGTCAACCAAGTCATCGATGTTTACCAAACACGGAAAGAACAACTGAAGGCTTACATGGAGAAAGTCAAAGAATTAATCGGCGGATTTCGATGATGCGAAATAATTCGGATCCCCATAACTGAAAATGCAAAAGCTGATTTGTTAGCAAAACTTGTCTCGGCCGACGAAGACGACATACCCAGATCGGTACCAATCGAGTACGTCGCTAAGCCGAGTATTACTGAACCGATCAACTCGACTATACATGCTATTGAGTCGGAACTGACCTAGTTCGACCCAATCATTCATTATCTCAACGCGGGGAAGCTACCTGAAGATCGCACCGAGGCTCGGCGGTTAAAGATCCGAGCATCACGATACACTATTTTAAACGGGGTCCCGTACAAGAAAGGTTTATACGCTCCCTTATTACGATGTTTAAATTCTCATGAAGTTGATTATGTATTACGGGAGGTACACAAAGGAATATGCAGAAACCACTCGGGAGGACGTTCACTCGCACACAAAGTCCTGCGGCATGGTATTATTGGCCGACCATACAACATGACGCTAAAAAAATCGTCCAAAGGTGCGACAAGTGTCAGCGATTCGCAGTAGTCCCGAGGCAGCCCCCCGAAGACTTGACCCCAATGACTGGTCCTTGACCCTTTGCACAGTGGGGGATCGACATCATTGGACCATTCCCTTTGGGAAAGGGTCAGGCCAAGTTTGCTGTAGTTGCGGTGGACTATTTCACGAAATGGGCTGAAGCCAAGCCATTGGCAAAGATAACCAAACAGAAGATTACAAGCTTTGTTTGGAAAAACATCGTATGTCGGTTCGGGATACCGCGAACTATTATCACCGATAACGGAAGACGGTTCGACAATAGACAGTTCCGCAAAATGTGCAGTAATCTCGGGATCTGAAACGTGTACGCTTCGCCTCATCATCCTCAGATGAATGGACAGGTCGAGGCTGTTAGCAAGATTATCAAACAGCATCTCCGAAGGAGGCTCGATCGAGCTAAAGGAGCATAGGCTGAAGAACTCCCGAATATATTGTGGGCCTACCGAACCACAGCTCGGACTGCCACGGGAGAAACTCCCTTCTCCCTTTGTTATGGCTCGGAGGAAATTGGCCCGGTTGAGATCAGGATACATTCGGCCCAAGTTAATTCATTCAGCGAACAAGACAATGAAGAACTCCTGTCGCTCGGCCTTGACTTAGTGGAAGAGAAAAGAGAAGAAGCTCGGCTATGAGTGATGGCTCGGCAAAGACGAATAGCTCGGTTTTACAACACCCGAGTTAAAGTTAGACGATTCCGTGCTGGGGATATGGTCCTCCGAAAAACGTTCCCGAATACCAAAGAAATTGGTGCAGGCACATTAGGGCCCAATTGGGAAGGACCCTATGTCGTCTCGAGTACCATTCGACCTTGAGCGTATCGGTTGGAAAACCTGAATGGGCAGCTTCTGCCTCACCCGTGGAACGCTGAGCATCTCAAAATCTATTACCCTTAAGTCGGCCACAAACAAAAACAGAATGGACATGTAAACAGTGTCGATTCAATAAAACTGAAACTTTCCATTCATTATTTTTAAGTATTTTACATCGGGTTAGATCAGGCTCTACTTCAACTGTATTAAAGGAGCACATAGTTAGTTCTGATAAAGGGAATGATCTCTCTCGGTTATGGACACTCTTGAATTGGCCTGGGATAAAAGTCAGCCTGAGAAGAGCTGATGATGGTACCAAAAGAAGCTTAGACTCGGACGACACAGCGCTGGTGTGAGTGCCAAAAATGAAGCACGGCTACTATCCCTCGGTCGGAGACACTCCTGAAGCAGTCCCAGAGGGATTAGCCTCGAGGCCAGTAGCAGTAGCAGTGAGAACTTCTTCATCGGCAGTGACATCGGCATGACCATCCCCAGTATCCTCGGCCTCCGGACTAACAGCTCCAAATGCAGAAAGATCAAGGTCGGGGAAGGTGGCCCTCATTTCCAGAACGCAGGCCTTGTATCCACCTTGATAAAGGCGATCCCTCTCTTCCCCGAACTCCGAAGTTTTGAGAAAGGCATCCACGGCTCGGTCCTGAGCTTCTTTGGCTTGGCTGGCCTCCTCTTGAGCCTGTTGGATAAGTGCCGCGGCGTCGGCCCTGGGCTGAGCTAAAATACTCTCACAAGTACTATGGACATGACGAAGATGCCGCTTCTCTTCCACGGCCTTCACCAGAAGCGACGCCAAACGAGCACTCTCAACCTTAACGCCTTCAAGAGCTGTCTCCGCATCTTCGGCGTCCTTCTTGGCAAGTGACAAGTCGCTAGTCATACCGTCGATCCGACTTTCGGCAATCTCGCGGCGTTTCTCTGCCTCGGCCGCAAGTTTCCTAGCCGTCTCTACCTCAGCCGCAAGCTTCTGAGCCGCAGACAATTCCGAGCAAGCCTTAACCACGCAGGGGGCCAACTGCAAACAAAAAATAACGAGTTGTAACCAAAGCCCGATACTAGAGTCACAAAAAAAAATAGATATTACCTCGAAGAGTAACCTCGCTGTATGACTGAGGGTCTGAAGCGTGGGGGCATTGTAAAAGCTAACGAAGTCTTTTTCGCTCCCGTGAGCAATGGCCCAAGGGATCATCCCCGATATAACTTTGTGGAAGGGCGATGGCTCTTGTTGAGTCATCTCCTCTCTCGAGGATTCTCCACTCGGCCCCTCTTTCTCTGCCTCGGAACCTCCTCAGCAATGAATCTCGGCTCCGAAGCCGGCTGAGACACAGGAGGCGTAGCATTCACCTCTTCCGCCCTCTCATCAAGGTCGGAGAGCACAACTACGGGCGGAGCAACCGGAATAGAGGTAGACGGGACCACTGGCTCCTGGACCTTTGGACCTGTCTTTGGCTGTTTCGAAGGCCGATTCCCCAGAAGGACCGACCTTGGAAAAGCCTTCACCTTTGAGATCGGAAGGAGAGAAGGTCGAGACTTAGCCATGTCTATGAAAGCCTGTTTAAGAAAAGGCCGAGCCTCGGGTAGATCTGAAAAAAAGAACAAAGGCAAGTCAGACGAAGTATCGAGAGAACATAACAATGTAACAGGAGCTACCTGATACGAACGAGTCTAAACCCGCTAAGCGAAGACGATCTGGTTGTAGCAACAACTTCCACGACCGGTCCTTCGCACTCAACTTTTTTAGATCCCTGACCCGAGCTAGGTCACCGGACCCAAGCTTCCCCTTTTTCTTCGGGATATCTACAAGGTACCATAAGATCAGATTCAGAGCATTATGACGCGAAGAAATAAAATGTATAGAGCCGAGTCACCTGCTTTGCAAAACGATCGGGAAACTCGAGACTCGAAGGGCCAAGGATCAGCCGACTCCCAACGTCCACACGCTCAAAACCATCTCTCCTTCCAGTGTTTGTTGGAAGTCGGTGGATCAGTGATAAGAGAGCAACCTTTGCCCCGCCACGCACTCAGAAAGTAAAAGCCGAGAAAATTTGGAGTCGATTTTCCTTGGTATAGGTAAAGGAATTCATCGACTGTCAGTGGAGGCTGCTCCAATTCAGCCCATAACACTGCGCACTCGAACAAATTCCTCCACCCGTTCGGGACTATCTGGCCGAGTGCAAGCTTGACACGAGACAAGAAATCTCGAGCAATGGGCTGGAGAGGCAGACGCAAGCCACATTGCATCGAGACCTGAAAAATTGCAACCATCCCAACAGGGGGGTGATCAGGCAATTCATTTGGACGAGGAAGCTGAATTATAACCGAGTCCGGGACATGGTATCAGGCTCGGATTCTGTTCAGGTCAGACTCAGTTAAAATTAATGTAACGGGACCGCTCAGATCATCCTCGGCCCCCTCTCCCTCAGAAGACGACTCAGAAACCTGAGTCAACTTAGCAGCCTGCACCGATCGAGTCACAGGGGCAGACACAAAGGCTCCCTTGGCGATCCGTATTTCCTCTTCCTCTTCTTCCTCCTCCAGCGCATCCAATGCAAGATTTGGTCTCTTTGAGTGGGTTACCAGAGATGATCCGCCACCAGAAGGACCGGCCAGAACAGAAGCACCGGTCAGAGCAGGGCGCTCCGCCAATGGTTCAGCGGCCCTCCTGACGAATCGGAAAGCAGCGTCCGCATCAACGACGATCTTCGCCAGTAAAGAGGGTAGCTCCGCAACATTTTAGAAACGTTGCGAATCACCCTCCTCACCGGAAGTTCCCTCCCAGGGGCTCTGAGAGCCATGCATAGCCATTAATATTGTTAGAAAATGAGGAAAAAGACTTACCAGATAAGGCAGCAATGAACGCAAAAGAAAATGGTGGAGAAGAAAACGGCACGAATGAAAGCCTAGCGATAAGCCGCGAAGGAAGAAGAAGAAGAAAAATGGAAAAACAAGAAGAGCGGGAAAAAAAAGAATAGCGAAACTAAAATTCACAAGCTTCTCCCACCCTCTTTTATAGCCACGCCACGTGGCAAGAGCATTTAATGGACAGACGAAGCGGCACTTGCCTCGACTTCCCCGCTCGACACCTGGCGCACGCCGACTGACCACGGTAATGCCTTCACCACACGTCCGACGTCCATTCGCGGGAATAACGTCTTGACGGTTAACTGCTCGTGTGACCTCGGGAAACGAACCGTCGCAAGTAAAGGATGACCCAAAGAGCATTAATTGTCTCATCATAACCTCGGCTTCCGTTTCAGACCGACCTAAAAATTCGTTACTCCTTAGTGCTGTAAGAGGCACAAGGAGTAAGGAGGGCTTACTGTTGGGGAAAAAATATGCTAAGTCCGAAGACTCGGGTATGGAGCTAACCGACCCTACCCCCTATTTCTCGGTCTTCGGAGAAAGTGGCTAGTCCGAGATACGAAGCCAGAGGCTTGATAAGTTGACTCGGTCGACGAGTTAGCAACGTCAGCATAAGCCGACTAAAGTCAAATAAGTTATAAACCTTTCGACTGACGATGAGAAACCGACTCGGTAAGTTGGTTGCATCGGCTATGGAGTAAGGAAGAGTAACGGATAAAGACCGAGCTTATTCCGCATGTAAGAAGGCAAAAAGTTTATTCTCCTAAGCCGGCCGAGACTCTTCCAGAGTCGGAAACGGCCGAGCCGAGTGAAGGAAAGACGGTGTGAAATCAAATACCGTCCCGAAAATCCAAAAGTATAGGTGTCCGATCCCAAGGATCTCGAGATCGGGTGAAATCTGTCAAAAAGATCAAATCTCCGAAGATATGGGGAAAGAATCCCAGTACGGCGGGATCCTCCCTCTCTTATAAATAAGAGAGATTCAAAGAAGGAAAAGTACGCAAAAACTCTCTCCCAGAACTCCTCAATATTATAAGACTCAGATTCCTAGCCTGACTTTGGTATCGGAGGGTCCCCTGCTCTAGCCAGGGTCTCCTTTGTCTTCTTCTTGTGTAGGTACTCGAAGGTCTAAAGAGGGTGGACCAGATTTTTGCATCAACACACTTTGTACAAAATTAGAAACAAAACGTCCCCACTTACTCAACTTACGCACTCCAATTGAACCATGTGACCTTCGGTCGGACAGAACCGAACTGACGCCCACATATTCGGTTAAACCAAAAACATACAAAAGTAGACAGTGTGCAACCCGAGAGTCTGTACTCCTAATTAGGTCTGACCGATGAGATCCAGTTGAACCGAGTACATGACTTCTCTGACCGATGAGATCCAGTCGAAACGAGTACAGGACTTCTCTGCAGTAGGATTTAAGGCACTCGATTAGCAGATATTGATACATATCAACACTATAGATCTGGAAATTATCTCGTACAAAGGAGAAAAGAGTAGAAAAAGAGAAGATGATTGTTCACTTGAAGGGAAATTAGAAACTTGTATTATGAAGTAAAAAAAATTAAGGAGGTTTGTAGCTACACCTACTTGAGGTTGATTATTAGCTAAGTGCTACCAACAGCAACCCATCAGCCATCACTCTTGTAACGTCGTCATCATCATCTTAGCATTTCTCCTCGCAATTTTGAATGGCAGATTGAAAAAAGTTTTAGAATCAGCTACCAACTAGATACCAACCTTCCTCGTTTTACTGGGGTCATTGGACCGGCCATGCTCGCATTGATAACACCCACATGCCAATAAAGTCTCGCCAGGTATTGATCCAGAGCCTAACTTCACGTGCATGCCTCAAAGGGAAAACAAACGATTGGGGTGATGGAGGAGCAGTTGTTTGTGGAATATGGACAGTGTACTGATTTTTATTTTTAACGGACTGCATTTCACCAATTGGGTGGTTAGGATGATACCTCCACTGTATTTGGGGGTCATAATCTACCTACAGTGACTCCCACTTTTTGGGTGTTTCGGATTTCAGGTACATGCCACACGTACAGACCGCGGGGATCTCACTTGCATCCTAGCTACACTGCCCATCAAAACCTTAGCTTTTGGTTCATGGTACCATCTAAACTGGGACCCATGATTTGGACGGTTCAATTTGAATTACAGTTATGCTACTTATTTGTTGGATAGGACCATTGATATATTTTCCATATGTGAACGTCCAATTAATATCCACATCTGATAATCAGATGATCAAAACCTTAGCGTTTGGTTCATTATACATCTGAACTGGGACCCATGATTTGGACAGTTCAATTTGAATTGCTTGTATGCCACGTGTGCAATTTTTAAGTAATTTCTGCACATCATCCATCAGTCTGCAAAGTACAGTCTCTCTCTCTCTCTCTCTCTCTCTCTCTCTCTCTCTCTAAATGCCACCAACGGACAATCACATTATACATCCAAAGTTGTAATTTCTGGGTTATATTTAGGGCTGTGAACGGGCCCCAACTTGCACCAGGCCGAGGTCTGTCCAAGTCCAGCCTGGGCCATGACAATGGTCAAGGTGGCCCACCCAATCTGATGAACCCAACCTGGCTTTGGGCACTATCTAGGTCTGTGGACCGTTCTGGGCCCATATTCATGGCCCAAACAATTACCAGGTTGGGCTTGGGCTCAAGACATTTTAGCTAGACCCGACCGGACCGGAGCCAATCCGACCCGACTCGTTATATATACATGTATTACATACTACAAACATGTCAATTTAATCCTTGGGCAATAATCTATCTTGATCATGGCCGTTGGTTTCCTTACTCTACCTTTTTGCCTCTCTCTTTTTTTTTTTTTTTTTTTAATGTTTGGCCCACTTGATAAACAAACAGATTAAGAAATTTCAAGGGTGAGATAGGGATTTGATCAATTTTGCGTCAGGTCAGGTCAGACCCGGGCCTAGCATGGACGGCCCAAAGCCACCGTTACCCATCATGTATGATATGTGACAAAAATGCTCTTCAAATCCTAAGAAAGCTCTTGAACACACCTGGAAATTGTGTATCCATTGGATTTGAGATCATTTCAATGATCCAACCCGTTTATTTGATAGAGCTCCTCATGGATAGAAGATACACAAAAGAACTCTGCTTAGATCATACAAAAGTCATGGTGACCGTCCATATTCAAATCAAAAGGGCCAAATTATGAAAGGGTTAAAGTAATCGAATCTAAAAGTTTATTTGTTGTTTATATACCATACAAAGTAAAAACCATTATTTAAACGGTTTGGATCATTGGACTATGACTCAGGATTTAAACGGTTTGTTCACCACCCGGTATACATGATTGGTCTATTGAGAATTATTGTGTATCCATCTTGCCCCAAAAAATCTCTTCAACACAGCAATTCTAACCTTTAATTTGTGGTCTGCTTACAGACGGTCACTAAGAGAAATAAATGAAAACCAATCATCCACAAAATGGCTCAAGAACTGTCTCATTTTTGGATGAGAAATGGGTGGGGATGGCCTGGCTCGACCCAAGTCCAACCAGCTTTGGGCCTTGAACCTTGGTACCCGAAGTTGGACCCAAGCCTAAATTTAAGCCTTTAGGCCAATTAACTAATTAGGCAGGACCTGGAATTGCATGTAGCTATGCAAATGGGTCTGGTAGACTCTTGGACCTGATTCATTAATGAACCAATCTAGAACTAAAAGTGAATCTACTTAGTTAGGTCTAATATGCGGTTAGATAGGGCTTTAATTTTAATAAGTGTTCTATCTAAGGATGGGGTTTTTAACATGATGAGAAGGTTTTCGACATTTGTAAGAGATTGGCAAGGGTTTTCAAAGCATTCTACGTTACAAGAAGAGATTGAGTATATTTGTAATAGAAGAATGCAAGTATGTGAAACTTTAAAGTTTTGATTATAGTAGATTTATGTGCTTTTATGCTGTGATTTTTTTTTTTCCACACAGGCTTTCACATTCAATTTATCATTGTGTTATGTGATTGCATGCTTTATTATTTAGTTATTCTGTTTTATTGAATTGTCCTATTTTCATTATACATGCTTGCACAAACTGCATAGATTGAAGGGAATATTAGATCCAAGTTTCTATTGTAACGGTGATCTAAGTTTGTTAAGGGGTCTGAATCTCAACTGATTGATTTCTAAATCATAATTACCATTAAAAATGTGAGGAACTCATTTTTAAATGGCACCGGCCCAAATAGGCCTGGATAGAGGAAATCACCTGGGGAGGCATATGCATGATTCATTGGGATATTAGCCATTGAAATAGGTTTCTCTTCAATAGCCTAAACCCTTTATGTGATAGGGCTTATCTTAGTTGGGATGCCCCAAAAATCTCCCTGGTTAAATATTTCAACCATTTTTTTTATTATACAAATATTATAGTAATAGTGCATTTTCATAAAAATAAAAAAGAACCAAATTTCAAATGGTTAAAATAATTAAATCGAGAGATTTTGTTGTGGCTATCCACCATACGAGGTGAGGCAGTCATATAAACCGTTTGAATCATCGTAAGATGACCTGCATTCAAAGGCTAAATTCCTGATGCATGGTATTACCGTACGTCGGGATGTAGTGGAGCAAAACATCATCACAATTCACCTTTTCTCCTGAAGCTTGCGGGCGCGGATAGCGTTGTGACCCTGCCTCCACCGACGAACTTGGTGGCAGGATTCTGTGGGGCCCACCGTGACGTAAGTGTTTTATCCACGCCGTCCATCCATTTTTTCAGCTGATTTTAGGCCATGTTCCAAAAAATTGAAGCATATCAAAGCATAAGCAGACCATACCATAGGAAACAATGGGGATATAACATCCACCATTTAAACCATCCTAGGGACCACGGTGATGTTTATTTATCATCCAAACTATTTATATGGTCACACAGACCTGGATGAAGGGAAAACACTGATATCGGCTTGATCCAAAACTTCTGTGGTCCTCAAGAAGTTTTCAATAGTAGGCATATTAGCCCTGCTATTTCCTGTGGTGTGGCCCACTTAAGATTTAAATATGCTTCAATTTTGGGTTCACAGACTAAAATGATCTGGAAAAACGGATGGACCGCATGGATAAAACAAGTACATGATGGTGGACCCCACAGAGTCCTGCCGTATCACCACATAATCCCTCCAGAAGTGAACGGATTTGGTGCGGCCCTTACCGTGGGGCTGATCTTGATATATGTATCCTAAATCCACACGGTCCATCCGTATTTTAATATCATTTCATGAGTCCAAAAATAAAGCAGATCCAATTCTCAAGTGGACTATACCATAGGAAATAGTGGTCATTATATCCGTTAATGGGCAAAGAGAAGATTGGTGGGCTTCTCGGAGGGCCTATGACCGTTTGAATCTTCACTTAGCAAAGCAATTCTGCCACCTTCCTCATATGCCCCACCCTCCTTCCTCACCTACCTACATCTCTAAGAAGGATTTGATTCAGTACATTGACCAATACAACCTAGTGGTAAGGTCACATAAACCTGGATCATTATCAACTGGTTGGATGGAAAATAAACATTAGGTAAACATTACGGTGGGCCCTAGGAACATTTCAATGGTAGAGTGTTCAATCACCACTGTTTCCTATGGTATGGTCCACCTGAGATTTGAATCTGCTTCATTTTTGGGCTCATGCCCTAAAATGATTTGAAAAACTGAATGGACGGTGTGGATATAGAATACATACATAAAGGTAGGCCCCACCGCAAGCGCCGCACCTAATCCACTCTCCAAAGGGGCAAAGTAAACGAGTGGGTTGGAATGCAAAAGCCCATAGTAAATGACTCTGTCCGGAGCAATTAAATGGAACCCAACAATGACAAATTGACATTTATTTTCCTATCAAAGGGATCTCTGGCTTCAAACACTACTGACATTTCTAGGATTAGGTTGTCTGCATTAGCCTGGGACCTATCTAGCCCATGAATATGGTTTCCTCTCTCATCGGGACCTTCCATTTATTGTGGTCATGAAAGAGACAAAGGCCCCTGTTGAAGACATTGACCATGACAGGAACTTAGATGGGACCAGTTTTCTAACTGAAAGTCAGCATTTTTTGCCTCCCCCCAAGATTCTCATGGAGACTGTGTCAAAGAGTATTTGAAAATATCCTTCCAAACATCTGTATTTTTTGGTGTCATATACTTCAAATGACCAGCTACTTTGGTTGATGCGAACAATGCTGGTGGGCCATAAACTGTCAATATAGCTTACAGATGGATGAATTTCGGAACTTGATTGCCATTATGTACTTCAAATTATGCCACTCAAAAGCAAGTTGTTGCTCTATCAGCTATGAAAGATATATCCTATGCCCATTAGAAGATGGCCCATTGATGACACACTGATAGAGTTACCGCACTTGCATCCTAGTGTGATTCTACTGGACAAATGGTGCCCAGCACATGGCTGAGCATGATATCAACTAAGGCTTAGGAACTATCATGGAAGATGACATCGACGGCATGCTTGAACCCACTACTCAAGGTAACATATAGGGGTGTCAATGAGTCAGCTAGCCCATGCTGCTAGTTGATATAAGACATGGTGCAAATACATTCCTAGCATGGTTGGACTAAAACAATATAAACTGTAAATTGGTTATAACTTTTGATTGCGGGTATCATTATAGGACATTATAGGACGCACAATTTATCAATCATCATTATAACAGGCCATCTAGGGTGAACCAACCCACAAAATAGGTAGCAGTTGTCCTTGTAAGAAAATGCGCACTATTAATTCAAAATTGAAATTTTAAGGGAAAAAATATATATATATATTTTTAGTAATTCTAATTTTTATAATATATTTTTTTTTAATTTTTAGAGCTTTAAATTTACTTCTTTTTTAAACATGTTATCATGCTAAGACTCTTTTAGCAAAAGTTTATTTAAAATTTTTATTTTTAAAAATTAGGCTTTAGAAGAGTTTTACTAGAATTAGAACTTTTATTAGAGTTAGAATTTTGCTAGTTTTGATGATTATGAATTTTGGTTTTTTCTATTAATAGTGTAATTGAGACACGTACCCATTAGAAAATTATTGATTAATAAATTTTTGAAAATTTTTTTCTTATGGATTAAAAAAAAAAAAAACTTGTAAATTTAAAGTTGTAATCACTTGAGGAAGATGTGATATTTCTTATTATCCCTTTACGTTCTTCCGTGCGTCACCATTCAGTTGGCCCAACCACTCCTGAAGTAAGCTTCGACAAGTTAAATGGATAGTGAGCTGCCCCTGAATTGTCAGGTTTGGGTTTTAATCCTACCCAACCTGACTGGCCATTTAGCTTATCAATTCGCTGCGCCAAAAGGCACAGGCCGGCCCAGCTAGAGAAAATATCTGACAATAAGTATGGATACATGCACGTGGTCCATGTATATTTGTATGTATCTACGAATTGGGCATGGCTGGGTATATTCCTTTACCCCATATTCCATTTTTAAAACCCAAGTGTGCTGGGTCGGGATGGGTCAGTTGCCTATTACGAATAAATGGTTGGGTGCAGTGGTGCTTGGGGTTGATGATGTTTTATTGGGTCAGCTCAGGCCAAAAGGTAATGGGCCATGAGTCGGGTACGGGCCAGAACTCTTGGCAGACAGGTCAAGCTTGGGTTGAACCCAACCCAGACCCAAAACCAAAACCGGCCTTGGAAATTTTGAGGAGGCAAATGATACATGAGCTTGCTTAGCCATTCTTATATTTAAACAGGAATGCATACGTGGTGATGGATAAGGCTAACCTAGGGATTTGTTTGACATCTTCATCTCAATCTCTCTAGTCAATAGAACTTCATTTGCGTTTAAGAAATGAACTATTCCTTAAATAATCTTCTGAGCTCAGGTCTTAAATGGGTTGTATTTTAGAAAGTAGTTTCTACAGTATTTTCTTCTTCTTCTTTAGGTTCAGCACGCATTTGATGGGCTAGCATGCAGATATCATGCTGATCTGACAAATATTAACCATTTGATTGATGGCCTTTAACATGGATAGTTGAGATCATTTGCCAAAATAAAAATGGATCCGATCAACAATTTAATCACTTGTTGGGGTTCACCTTGGATTTATTATGTTTCTAAAGAATCATTTTTCTTAGGCAACGGTAACCATCCCATCCATGGATTGGAAAAAGAATAGCTGCAGGGAAAAGGATATATCAAGGACAGATCATCCAATCGATGTGATTTGTACCTGGTAACCCATGACATGTGTTCTAAACTTAATTAACAGTTCAAATCGATTAATTGAATTGTCCAAAAACGAATGAAACTTTGAGCACTGTAACTTATAACGCTTTGAGATTGTTGGAGCATTTTTCTGGAAATAATATAAAAAACAATGGAAGGTAGCAATATATAGTTATATTTTAGATGGGAAAGTCAGTACAGATTTCATGTTATGTGAGGAGGTTAAAATGGAAACCCCCTTTTGGCTTGTTTGGATGTTTAGAAATCCATTCCTTAGTTTTTATATTTCTCAAGGAATGTTATGATTGGACAAGTATTTCACTAGAAACTATTAATTTTGTGTTGGGGGCCTTGCACAAAACCTTAGGATCTAACCCTCCAGAACAAACCAGAATTATAGATTATAAAGCAATGAAAACAATCAATGCATCAATCACACACCACACCAGAGATTTTAATGAAAGTCGCCAATGTATTCACCACCATTGTCAGTGCGGATGCACTTCAATGATCTACCTATCTCTCTCTTGACCATAGCATGAAACAATTTAAACACACCAAAGACCTCATCCTTGGATTTAAAGCATAAACTCAAACCCTCCTAGATGCATTATCTATAAAAGTAACAAAATACAATGCCCCACCCAAGGTTTTTGTCCTCATAGGACCACAAACATCAGAATAAACCAAATCTAATGCATGCACTTTATTAACATGAGAATCAGATTTAATAAATGAAACTCTATGTTGTTTCCCTGATAAACAATCAAGACAGGTTTTGAGAGGTGTACCTGTCACGTCTGGAAGGATCTGCTTCTTTACTAGTACCTGAAGCCCCTTTTCACTCATGTGGCCTAGACGCCTATATCACATGTCAATAGCTGAATCTTCCGTTGCGTTCAACCCACCCTTGCACATACTGACACTTATCTTGTAAAGGGTGTAACACTTCTTTCCTCTGGCCATGATCAACGAACCCTTGATTAGCTTCCATCGCACACCAGCAAGCCTCTTTCATAGTCATCGTCATCCAATCTTCCCGTCAACATCAAGTTGAGGCGAAGGTCTGGGATATGCCTCACATCCCTGAGAACCAATGTGCAGCCCACATCGGTCTTCACACAAATATCACCGACTCCCACGATTTTTGATACACCAGATTTTTTCATCTTCACAGTCCCATAGTCACCTGACTTGTAGCTTGTGAAGAAGTCTCTGCGTGGAGTCGCATGAAAAGAAGCTCCCGAGTCTATCACCCAGTCGGTGTCCTGACTCGTAGCCGTGAGACATATATCATGATCTGCAGAAAGAATAACTACAACGTCGCCATTTGAAACGACTGTAGTAAAATCTGATTCATCTTCCTTTCCATTTCCTTTCTTGTCGTTTTTCTTACCACGACATTCATGCTTGTAGTGGCCCTTCTTATCACAATTCCAGCAATCAACATCTTTTCTGTTACTCGACTTGCCTCTGGATTAATCTCGGGCCTTCACGTCCTTTATGTTCTTTCCTCTCCCCCGTTCCTGTGTTACAAGGGCCTCTTGCTGAGTAGACCCCTGAGACTTTCTCCTTGTCTCCTCATTGAAGAGACAACTGGTTACCTATTTCATGGATATCTTTCCGTCTGGCGTAGAGTTACTTAGAGAAACCACCAATGTCTGTCAACTGTCAGGCAATGAACTAAGCAATAGTAAAGCCTGCAATTCATCATCTAGAACCATCTTCATAGATGAGAATTGGTTCACTATATTACTGACCTCATTCATGTGCTCGGCCACAAAACCACCATCTTTGAACTTGAGATTCACAAGTCGCCTTATCAAAAAAATCTTATTACCGGCTGTCTTCCTCTCATACAGCCCTTGTAATTTCAGTCATAGGCTAGCGGCCGAGGTTTCCGTAGACACATGGTGGAACACTAAATCATCCAACTATTGTCTAACAAACCCCACCGCCTTTCGGTCCATCTTCTTCCAATCATCATCAGTCATATCCTGGATTTTGCTGATATACCCAAAATTGGAGAATATAGGTCCTTACAATAAAAGCAAGTCCTCCATCTTCGCCTTCCATATTGTCCAGTTAGAACTATTGAGGCTGATCATCCTTGATGAGCCACCTTCCATAATTCAAAACCGATCATACCCGTTTAATGAACTTAGCTCTGATACCACTTTGTTGGGGGCCTTGCACAAAACCTTATGATCTAGCCTTTCAGAACAAACCAGAATTACGGATAATAAAGCAATGAAAACAATCAATGCATCAATCACACACCACACAAGAAATTTTTACGTGAAAACCCTCAAAGAGGTAAAACCACGGGACCTCGTCCAGATCAACAAACCACTATGAAGTAGAACGTTACAACCTTCTTCACTCACGCAGGAGTGGATAAACAGTAAGAGAAACAAAGAAAACGGAGAGATCTAACTGATTACGAGGACATAGAAGCGCTGAGATATAGATTGCACAATAGATAACCTCCACGAGCATAACCTCCCTTCTATAAGCTTCCTCTCTCTCTTACCTTTGATAGCCCTAAACCCTTTAGCAAATCCCTTGTAAAGCTTTAGAAAACCCTCTTGTCGCACCTAGAAAGCCCTAGGAACTCCTATTTAAAGTTTTAGGAAACTCATTTCCACATCCCAGTTGCGAAAGGACTTGCGACACGAAATCCGCGCAAAATCGCGGAACGAGTCTTCGTAACCTCGACTGGTCGAACCGAGTCCACGACCGGTCAGAGCCACCTACGACCGGTTGAACACCTCCTTCAACTGGTCGAACACCCCGAAGAAAAATAGTTCACTGTCGCTAGACTTTGAGTCGTGCCACGACTCGTCTTCCACGACTGGTCGACCACCAGCCTTCGACCGGTCGAGCAGGGCTCACGACTGGTCGACGACGGGTCAAAAAACTCATCATTTTGTTTGGTCAATATATAGGGTTTCATTATAAACCTGAGAAAAGTATGAAGTTCTATTTAATAAATAAGGTTTTTATTCCCTTGCAAAAATTGGAGTTAGTTGTTTTTTACTTTTTTTTTAAAGAAAAGCTAGGGAATGAATTCCCAGGAGACCATAAAACCCAACCAAAAATAAGAACCAAACTTGTATTTTATAAAATATATAAAAGATAAAATAAAAATACAAAAAGCATGCAGTAATCAAATACCCCCTTGATATAGTTGTTTGCATGTGTTTTGACGAAGTCTACGCGGTCCAATGAAATGCCGTCACGTGTCGGCACTATATATAAATGATGGATGAAATCTCACTCATGCCCTGAGAATATCTTTGAACCCCATTTGTTCGGTGAGACACTGCGAGGATACGTAGTCATTACACGAGTGGCACGTGAGACCAACCAGCGTTCGCGACAAGTTGTATAAATCCCCACTGATACCGAAGATCTTTTGCATTTCAAATATGCACGGCAAAGTCGTCTCACATAATCATGTTTAAAAAAATAATAATAATAAAAAAATCTTTCAAAGACGATAATGCTTTCATGGTGACTACGAAGGACTGAAAAATGATTTCTTCCATAATTAAAAGAAGATCAAGGGATGCAATGAGGAATCTGAGTCCAACTGGAATACGGTCCCCTAACCCTCAAAGAAAAAATATGGACCAGCAAGAAAACCTCGATATGGTCACTGCACTTCCCAGTATATACAAACAACACCTGATGAGGAGCTCGATGTAACAATTTAGCCAACACATGCACAATCTCTCTCACAACGCAATATTATATATTCTAGTTTTAGCCTCTGGGCTTTCACTTCTGTCGAGCTCTTGCCATAACAAGTTCGAAGTTTGGCATAAGTTAGCATGCTACTACTCAACACCATTAGTACAACATGCCTTAGAAGTACGTAAATCTCTACGACGAATGTCATCATATCATAGATTAGTCGAGTCCATACTCAGAAGAGTAAGCTAGTCATGTAACAGCCCACACCCACACTATATGATATTGTCTGCTCTGGGCATAGCCCGCACAGTTTTGTTCTTGAAATCGCCCCAAAAGATCTCATACAGTATAGGGTGGCAACTCCATATATAACCATCACAACTTCAAACCACACTTTCGATGTGGGACAAAATTTCACCTTCACTGTGTGCATAGTAGTCTGCCAGCACAGTAGCCTGCTAGCCACCTTAGGGCCCGCCCACGTGTGCCCGCCCACGTGTGACCACAATGACGGGGCGTCACAATATCCCCCACCGTAGGCAGAGTCGCCCTCGGATCTGATACCATTTGTAATAGCCCACGCCCACACTGTATGATATTATCCGCTCTGGGCACAGCCCGCATGGCTTTGTTCTTGGGATCGCCCCAAAAGGTCTCATACAATATAGGGTGGTAACTCCACATATAACCACCACAACTTCAGACGACACTTCCGATGTGGGACAAAGTTTCACCTTCATTGTGTGCACAGTAACCTACCAGCACAGTAGTCTGTCAGCCGCATAGTGGCCTGTCAGCCACCTTAGAGCCCGCCCACATGTGCGCCCGCCCACGTGTGCCTGCCCACATGTGACCACAGTGACGGGGCGTCACAAGTCAAGTCTAGCAAACTGTACACCACGATTGTCTTGTCTACACAAGCGTGCAGTCATAAGTAATTTATTTTTTATTTTCACTAATTATTTTATATTCTCACTAATTGTACTAAACTTACTTCTAAATTAATAAAATCGACAATCAGCCTTTATTTTTAATCGTCTATTACTACATTACTGAAAATCTTGAGAACTCCAATCATTATTAAAAGAAAAGTTATTAGCTCACAACAAAAAAAAAGAAGATGTTATTAAAAGACTAACCCTCCCATTTCAAATCACCTAATCACTGCAACATTGGTGGATAGAAAATCAAATCAACCTTCATAGGTCTGATCCTATGACTGATTTGGTACCTAATGTCACATGTGTTTAATCGATTTGAATTGAATACAACTCCGGCATGCCCAACATTATCCTAATCACACATGTTTGATCAAATATAAGTCGTTTGTTAAAACGTGCAGTCTCATGTTTGATTGAATAACAACAACAATATTACTATTACTATGTTGTGCAATATAACATCCATCTTACTGTAAAAATCAACATTTATTTGTAGGTTTTTGATAGACTATTTTGGATGATTCCTCAGTACTCCATTGTTTAATTGCCCATATATTAGAATTTGGATTATCGATTAGGTAGTGGATACTGTGTGCATGCCTAGGACAAAAAACTAACAGAGTTTCTGAAGATCCAATGCAATTCATTGAGTTAAAGATTTTCTTTATAATAATCTCAAATTTCATACTTAATCTAAATCGCATACCGGAATGAGAAGTCATATCGTCTGATGTCGACGGAGGATGGTGAAACATGATCTTCCATGCCTTACACCCTTGTAAAAATCTAAGATTTAAAAAAAAAAAAAAAAAAAATGTATGCATATGTAAAAGAACCAGAATTTCATTTATAAGGAGTGCTAGAGTAGCTCAACCTACCACATCTACTCCTTTTCCAGGAGTATCCACACTATAAAAGTCCATATATATCTTTTTAAATGATCATGTGCATGCAGTACAATGTAAGTGCACCACCCCTTATATATCTGAACCGATCATAACTACTATAGGGCCCACCAGTTTATTTAGTCCAAATATCCAACGGTCAATAGATTTGATTAATCTAAGCCATTAATCATATAGGCCCACCTAATATAAGTCTTACATGTTTTATTAGCAGATTACCATAATATTTTTGTATATATACAGCATCTTAATTGCCTAATAATTGACGTGGATCTTTGACACATTTGCCATTCGAATTGCAATCTAAAACTGCAGTGTCCCCCTACCTATCAAAATCCCTCCACCAACTTTTCCACTGTCACATTTCCAAATCTGATAAAAGCCCTGCACATCAGAGAATAATGTAAAATGATGCCTAAAACCTTTAAAATTCACACGATGTACTTATTAAGGTTTGGAATTTCATAATCCCGATGGGTTTCACAGGATAAATGGATTGTATGGAACATAAAACACTGTCATGTACCCCACGAACAAATGGTATATATGCATCCTCATCCCAAATCTTCCCTGTGTCGCGGCAACCTAAATTTTGGATGGGCCTGATTTCTACGGTGAGCATGAGACATCACACCTGATGTACGGTGTGGATCTCATGAACGTTCCACCTACATGGAACTAGGTTAGTAGTTAGCACACCCCTGTACCTATGACTTTTACAGCAGCGCATTTCTCGTAATGCACTGTTTTTCAGCCAAAGGGTGCATGCTTGCCTGTGGCCATGGTCCCTTCCTCATCTGAATCTTACAATAAGAAAAGCGTATGAGAGGAATCAATCACTCAATCAAACCTAATCAATTTCCTAAATGTGATGTGGATCGTCTTTCTCTTTGAAATGAGCTAGCTAATCATGAATCCAAGCAACCCATATAGTTAAATCCCATGCGCTAATGCCGCGTGTTACAACTTAAAAAGGCCCCGTACACAAATACACTAATTGCTACGTCCCCCACAAGATACTAAAGAGAGAGAGAGAGAGGCTTTAGTACTCTGGCATAATCTGCTGGATGATACGCAAGCATTTAAATTTTCTTACATGGCATAAAATTAACTCAAATTAATCTGTTCAAATTAACAGTACCTGCTTAGATGTGTCATGGACCAAAAGTTTAGGTTATTTTAGTATCTGACTATCAGATTGGTGGAAACTGATGGAACGGTTTAAAATGAAAATTTCCAATAGTCCAATTTCAACATATAAGTGCCCACAAATCTGAGGTTTAGATTGTTTAACCAAATTATTTTAGGACTGTAACTTAACTTGTTCGCATTGGTTTACAATGTAGTCAGCTTGATTTGACTTTTAGTACACGTAGGAAGTCTGACTGCCTGCGTATCAAGAGTCATACGCTGTCAGAGTAACAAATAACTTCCCTAAAAAAAAAAACCAACCATCACATGCCATGCCATAATGCGAAAACTCCGGCACAAAACCATGTTCAAAATCACTAAAATATTACTATATATGTTAATATATTACAAAAGAAGAAGAAGAAGAAGAAAAACCAACTTAGGGTTTTCAACATCTTTCTCGTATACATGTTACTATCATATATATTCTTTTACGCTGACTACCTTATCTATAGTTACGGGTTTATATTGATACTACTCACATACTCTATTTTTCTGTGTATATACTATAAGATTCTCTACACTTCCCTTAGAAAATGACTTTCAGTCTCTCTTAAGTGCTTTATCCCCATCCATCAAATGAACTAATGGATTTCGGATTCGAAACCCATCTTTGATTTCTCGGCTGTCATTGCTTCCGATGCAGACCATAACCGATCGGCTTCGGAGGCATTCGATCCCAATTTTGAACTCGATGCTTCGTTGCAGTCCGCAAAGTACTTCCCCGAAACATTGAATAATCTCGGATGTGTGGCGACATAGCAAGTCGTAGCAGCAGCCTAGAGAGAGAGAGAGAGAGAGAGAGAGAGAGAGAGAGAGAGAGAGAGAGAGAGATTTCAATGCTCAAAACAGTTCTAATTTTGGTATTTTGAGATTGAAGTGATCAAGAGAAGTTACCTGAGGAATTGTCTTCAAGAGCTTCGATGCCAAGAAGAATACTAGATCTGCAAATCAAAACAAGAGAAAAGAAAGAAAGAATTCAGCGAAAGTTGAAGATCCAATGCTCGAAATCCATAACGACTTCATTTAAATTCACCTGTAACGAAGCCATCTCGATCTCTGGTAAGTCTCGTTCTTACTATTCCTGGATGGACGCAATTTACAGTCACATTCGCCTCCATTTTCTGTAAAAAGAGAAAAAAGTTATATAAATTTAAAAACAAAAAACAAATGCTGCTACAATTTAATGGTTAGAAATTAGATTAGAGGAGATCCGAAAGCAGGAAATTTGTCAACGTAACACACATGTGGAAGATCCTCACCAGTCATCACGCAGTTCCTAGGTGGCCACACTTGCATCATTGATCTGGATGGTTAGAAATATAGACCATCAGTATGTATTTGGATTACGTACTTGGCCCACCTGATAAGTTTAATAGACTATTCCTAGGTGGGTAATGCATATTCACAGCACACCCCACATGATGACTGGCCTGGAACCTGTGTACGTGTGCGATCTTGACATGTGTATTCTTAAGCGCTGACCAGATTACGAGTCAATCACGGCCATCCAAATTGTGGGCCCCATTATGAAAGATGCTGATGGAGCAACAACCGAATTGGATAAGAGCCTTGGAAAGTCTTGATTGGCGTACATGTAAATCACGCTTGCTGAGGATGCGTGTTGCAAACTCACACCATACACTACTTTTTTATTAAGTAGATTTTATCTTAAACTAAAATTACCTTTAATCTCTCAGCTAATCCCTTGGCATGCAAGACGTTGGCGAGCTTCGACAGTGCGTAGGCTAACGTGGGGTCGTAACGGCTGGAAAGACAAAGGTCATATCAGTACAAAGAAAATTCTATAATTCCCAAACTGTCCTCCCTCTTCCCTCCATCCTCACCATTTTTTCTTGTTTATTGACTCCAGATAACGGATTCCGTCACCCGAGAACCAGCTGTGAATACTCGAAGACACGTTTACTATGCGGCCTTGGACGCCAGCTTCTTTTGCCGTTTCCACCATTTTCTTCAGTAGCAATTTCGTTAGGAGAAAATGCCCTGGAAATTTTATTTTATTTTTTTTTAAGAAAAAAGAAGAAGCATGAAGGCATTAGAAGAGGAAAAAGGGTATTTAGGGAAATTAAAACGAAAAATCAGTTTTTATTTTGTTTACCTAAATAATTCGTAGCGAACGTCATTTCTATTCCGTCTTCAGATAACGCATGCTCGTACGAGAACTTTCCCGCGTTATTTCTGAAATTTTAGAGGAATAGAAATCGATGAAAAGAGGTTTTTTTTTTTTAAATTTTTAATTTTGTATTTTAAGAATTTCTTAAAAAAAAAAAAAAACCTTACATGAGGAGATTAAGAGGCAGACCGAGGGACTCGAACTCGGAAACGAAGCTTCTAACGGAAGCGAGCGAGCTGAGATCGAGAGCCATGACGATGATCTCTGACTCGGGGAATTCTTCTCCGATCCGTGCTTTCGTATCTTCGGCGGCTTTCAGGTTCCGAGCCGGGAGGATCAACCTCGCGCCGCGCTTTGCCAAGACTCGAGCCGTCTCTGCGCCGATGCCTGACGTGGCGCCTGGCGAGCCACACGAAGAAATATGTGAGGAACTGAGAAGGACCTCTGACTGAGCCGGCTCGATTTTGTTGGGTTGGGTTACTTACCCGTGATAATGGCGGTGATGGAACGGAGATCTGGAGATGCTTGGGTGACTTCCTCAGCCGTCGATTTGGAGCCATAGCCGCTGGGACCGACGGAGCCGATCAGGTATTTTACGCTTTCCAGCATTTTTTATCTTCTTCCTATTGCCTGGACTTTTTGTTTTAAGCGAGCGAGCGAACAACAGGTCTGCAGGCAAGCAACGCACCGCTAGGATTTATATGAGAGAGAGAGAGAGAGAGAGACAGAGAGGGAGGAGACGGCTTTGGGGGAAGATGCCGAAAGGAAAGTTAAACAATGGGCCTGGTGGCATGGTTATTAGGGGACTTATTGTTACTCTGGCAAGGTATGACAATTGATACATGGGCGGTCACAAATTGTACAAGTAGCATGCATTAACTAAAGAGTAAACCGACTAAATTGTGGAATCTACTCTGGCTGAGTCACGGTTCCAAAATCAGGTTATTTGTATAATCCTAACCTTTGATTCAATTACACTTGTTTATTGAAATAGGACCATTAGATATTTTCATTTTTGACTGTCCAATAATTTCCTACCAATCAGATTGTTAAAATAATCAAATAAAAGTAATTTGGTTCATCACACATCAATACTGGGACCCATAATATGGACAGTCTGATTGGACTAAGATGTATGTCACATGTGCTATTTCTAAGTGCCGGCGTATTAATAACTATTATCTGCCGGAGTTTCGGTGGAAGATAGTATCAAAGTCTTACGCTGGTACGGAAACAGGGTTTGTGGTGTGATGCATATCGCTTCGTTGTTATAATGTGAGAAATCGCCGGCCGTACACGTGCTACATGCGTAGATTGTTCTTGGAGTCAAGATCGTGTGCTACACGTACGTCGAAGACTAAAATGACCGGATCGATTATCTTAACCATCTAACTATTCATTTGAGAGCTATAATCCGGTTTTTAGGACGGCTCATCCGTCTGATTTTCGGGATATGCTTCATCTATGGTGGGTTCAATGATTTGGATGGTCTGAGCCACTCGTACAGATCAGGAGAAGAAGGATATAACAATTATTAATGTGTGGCAACTCTTCCACCTTGGTGATGGCCTACATGCACATGTATCTAGACCATACAAATCATGGAATTGGTCAAGATGGAATTTAGTTACATGTTCACTGTCACGGGTCGCGGCTTCTGTGGAATCTCTGATTGTGGTGCCAACCGTGATGTATATGCCTTAAATCCACGCCGTCCATCCGTTTTTACAGATAATTTTAAGGCATCGTTCCAAAAATGAATTAGATCCAAGTTTTATGTGGACCACACCACAAGAAAAAGTGGTGATTGAATACCCACCATTAAAATTTTCTAGGGTGGCCACCAGAACGTTTACTTTCCATCCAACCTATTGATAAACTCACAGATATCAGCTTGATCAAAAACTTCTGTGGCTCACAATATGTTTTTAATGGTCAATCACCACCGTATCCTATGGTGCGGTCCACCTGAGATTTGGATTTGCTTCATTGTAGGACCATGCTTAAAGTGAGCTTTCAAAACGGATGGACGGCGTGGATGTAAGGCACATACATCATGATCGGCCCTACATTCAGGATCCACCGAAGACGCGCCACCTTTCACTGCAGTGTCACGCGTACGGCGTGTGAGTGGTGGTGAGTTTTGACGAGATGTTATCTTTTGGCAGAATCTGATCACCATAGAATTTCGTGGGGTGGAGATTAATAATAAGACAGACGATTGCACGTTTGTAATGGATCATTGAAAGTTTCTTTACAGTAGGGTAATAGAAAAGTGAAAAATAAGAAGGCCGCGATGGACACGACCATCGAAGTAGCAGAGCAATCGAGGTTGAAAGAGAAGATCGGTAATTTATCGGCGAGGATTACAAGGTAGCTTCAACTAGTGCGATATGTGATGGGTCCACTCAGTGACGTCACTCTCCACTTACACGTTGTGATGGAGATTGGTCAAGATGTTGTTGTTCGCTCCATGCCGGAAGATCCCACGTTCAATAAATCCATCTTATCAATCAGGTCCGTTCATCTACTGGCCCTGATATGGATTTCTAATGTTAAAAAAATCAGATATATTAGGTAATCTTTTCCACATGGTTGGTGGCCGTCAAAGCAACGGTGGAAGAACAGAATGGTAAAATAGTCAGAGGGTTAAATTGAAGAAAGTAATGCATGAGTTCGTCTAATACGTTGGATTTTTCTAAACAACAGCTATCAAACTCAGGGCTCAATGGGTGGATGGACCTGATCGATAGATCAGCCTGCCACGTGTACTATGGCTCAATGCGGTGTCGCCTCCTCCTCACAAGTCACGAGACAAAATATCCATTATCCACGTGTCAAAGTGTCGTCCACTGAGTTTCCATAAAAAAGTGTAGGGGCCAATCCGTTGCCGAAGGAATGATCACGTAGAGTCGACCGCACTGTAGCTTACAATGCTGTTGATCTCTGTGAGCCTTACAATGATGTGTGCGTTGCATCCAAGCCGTCCATCAAATCTTCCACCTCATCTAAACCCCGGGGCCAAAGAGTACGGTAGGTTCATGACACAGATGAGTTCGCACCAAGGAAACAGTTGGGATGGAGAACGAACACCGTTGGTTGTATAAGGGGCCCACCATGTTATTTACATGCAATCCAATCCATTCAAGGCCTTCATCGGAACTGGATAAAGTGGACGGACAAAAATAACACCAATTTACAACTCATGTGGGCCCCAGTGAAATCAATGGCGGGCTTTCCATCGCAAATGTTTTCAGTGTCGTGGCCCACCTTAGCGATGGATCAGACATTTTCAACCCCTGGACTGAAAAAAGGCCGTTGTATCACCGAGTGTGAGGGGCTCACACACCCCACCTGCATTCCATTGGATTATTCCCCTTTTCGAGTGATCATATAATCCTTCAATTGAGGGCTCAAATTTTACGTAGGAAAACGTGGGCGTGACTTAGGGCAAACGACTTCACATACATAAGATCCACACCGTCCATCAGGTGCATCACCTACTGTTTTGTCTTAAACCTGAATATCACATTAATCCAAAACATAAAGAGGGCCTCAGCATAGGAAAAGGTGCAAGATCATTAATTACTAAAATCTGATGGGCCGGCCCTGCATGATTTTACGAACAGCGTGAGATGAACGTCCCTTCGTCCTGTTGATTCGCTTCATATGGACAGATTTGATGGCATATAGAAACCAATGTTGGCTCCACATTAATTAATGATGTGCCTGACTTATGGACAGGTCTATTTTTCGGTTCCATGGTGAATATGACGTAACGCCTGATGGACAGGGTGGATCTCATGCACCTTGACCCCTGCCAGTCACGCCCCTTCCTACGACGTCGCAAGGTCTGAGTTGAAAACATTCAAAGGTACGGATCTCATAGACATGTTACTGTTTTCCTGTGGTGTGGTCCACCTGAGATTTAAATATCCCTCATTTTTTGGGTCACCACTTAAAATAAAGATCCAAAACTGATAAACGGCGTGGATAAAACACATACATCATTGTGATCTAAGTACAAAAATAAGCAGGTGTAGTTGTCAACTTATGTCATGTTAGCAACGCCAGTACTACAAATGGACAGCCATACAGCAGTCGATGTTGTTATATGTACATGTGTCAACCTCCTAATAAGCGGACCAAGATTGTTTGTCTAAAATCACCGTCTGATGAATGAAATCAGCCTGAATTGTGGCCCACCGTACATACGCTGTGGGTTGGGGCTCATCTGACGAATGGCCCACATCTTTCACATATGTTCCACACTGGGAATCTGCTGGATATCTCACTTCTCTTGAATCTGGTAAAAGACCATTATAATTATCAAGAACTCCATTTCGAGATGGCACACATGCACAAGTTCCAGAGAGCTCATACGTTGGGCCCTACATTGCATGGCCTACGCCACAAGGAGTAGATGATTGTAGCTACATTCAATGTGATTTGTCAGATACAGCCCTTCCATGGTATGACCCTACAGATGAACGTCTCCGATCTTACACATGAGTGTCGCGTGTGCAAAAACCCATTCTGAAAATTTCTCATTTTTCATGTACAAGTTTGATCTGCCGACTAACATTATTCTTGTCCACGTCATGTTTATAGCGTGCGGCCCTATCTGAAGAATGCCATGGATATCAGACACGTGTACAATCCCACCAATCTTTGACACGTGCCTAGCTCCCTCACATGATGACCCTCGTGCCCCATTGCTATATACAATGGTGCAATTAGTGAAGCAATGATCGTAACTCGGTAGAATGATTAAGGCATGATTAAGGTTATTTAATAAGCATATCATGACGACGTCCAGAAGCAGCAAGGAAATAACCATGCTAATGACCTCACCAAAATGAAATTTCAAATGATGAAAATGACCCTAACACCACTTCCTCCATGTGCATGGACAGCCATGCTGTTGTGAAAAAAAATGATTAAAATTATATATATATATATATATATATATATATATATATATATATATATATGTTAAAAACTTGGGATTTTGTGTTTTTAGGAATAGTTCGGTATTGAAAAGGAGAGAAGAAAATCATGTGTTCATATATAGGGTGTGGAGTACCTTATTATTTGCTTGGTGGGTCAGTGGAGTGCCGAAGCACTGCAACACACGAGCTCGAGCTCAGTGTGAGGGCATGGGCATGTGAGGTAGTGTAGTTGTAGAGTGGTGTAACTACTCATGTGGTATTAAATCAGACCATATAGAAACTATTGCATGTGGCTAACCTAACAGTTATAAAACGGTTAGCCAATGAGTCTAAACAACCAGCATGTAGCTAGTTGTCTCACATGCATAACGGTCCGAAACACCCAAATAATGGCTAATTTCTCACCAACAGCCATAAATGGTCATATGGAGTTATTACCCTGCATCAAAACGTCCAGTAATCCTTGCCTATATAAACAGTGCCTGGGTGGTTCATTGGATCATCACCAACTACTCAAACTACTATATCATAGGACCCAACAAGAATAACGTAAGTGCTCTTTGATCAAGTCAACAAGGTTCAATACAAACCTTAGCCAGCAAGTCCTCAAGAAATAGACCAATGTAGTGGTCTAGCCAGCTATTTCCTTTCTAATCTGGAAATTTCTTTATGCTTTTATCTGCTAGAAAACTGTGTATACAAAGTTCCATTAGTGGTTTCTTCATATTTGCAGACCGCATAACCACATACGCAAGCTCGATGTATCCTAAAAGTTATATATTTGCCTGTAACCTTTCAGCGATCTCAATTATTTTGAGAATCGGTGAATAACACTTTAAGGACAATGTGATCACATGCGCTTTAATTCGTCCTTAATATTTTCGATTTCTTTATTATTTTATAAAAATTATAAATCTGTAATTTGCAATAACAATCTTAAAGCGTTATTTCTATGGAAACTGAATGCGTATCTTTCATCGAACTAATGAACCAGGATATGATTCGCCTCGATCGATTTGACGAAAGTACTTTTACAAGGTGGTAAGACAAGATAAAGTTTCTCTTAACGACCTTAAAGATTTACTACATATGATATCCAAATCTACAACAGCTGCCTGAAGCAACAGATGAGGACACACTCGAAGATATTGTTCCACACAACAAACGAGTTGAAGATGAACTCTTATGTCATGGACACATATTGAACGCGCTCTCCAACCGACTATACGATCAGTACATACAAACGTCATCTGTAGAAAAAATAGACCGCCCTAGAGTTCAAGTATAAGGCTGAAGAAGAATGTACCAACAAGTTTCTAATAGCCAGGTACTTTGACTATAACATGGTAGATAATAAACTGTTGTTACTCCAAATCCAAGAATTGCAGCTAATTATGAATAAAATTAATGCTATTAAAATTGATCTTCCTGAATCATTTCAAGTCGAGGGTATTATCGTAAAATTTCCCCCGATGTAAAACGACTACAGGAAGAAGTTATTGTATAATATTGAAGACTACACACTAGAACAAATGTAGAAACATCTATGAATTGAGGAAGAATCTTACAACCGTGATAAGAAAGTTAAAAATAAAAATTCCTCGTCTAAAGTACATACAGTAGAAAATAATTAAAATAGTAATCCCGAGAAGGACGATTCTCTGAAACTCAATAAAGGAAAATTCAAGAAAACATAGAAGAAAAATAGAAAGTTCGAAGGCTCTTGCCATGTCTGTGAAAAACTGGGCATTATGATTGTATTTGCTGATATCACAAATCAAAAAAAGAAGCAAGTGCTGTAGAGGGCAATATACTGGCCATGATCACTAAGGTTAATACAATCCAAGGCAAAGTTCTCATTTGATGGTACGATACTGCAGCTACAGTACATGTTTGTTTCAACATATCAACTTTTAAAACCTATGAGGATGTGACCAATGGTCAAGAAGTCCAAATAGGTAATGAAGTCTAATCAAAGGTCGTGGGCAAAGGAACTAATGCAGGGATGAACGTGATAAGGTCGTTCACTGTCTTCCTCAAGGATAACTACTCCAAATCCATGAAGTTTCTCTGGACTCCTCACAGAGACTTCTCGAATCCATGAGGGAAAAAAAACAAGGAAAATAGCAAATAAATTCTTTAAAAATCATAATTTGATTGATGAATGAACTAAATGAGTTCACAACCCTTTAAATAGGGATAGTAAGCAATGAGAGAGATTTTAGAATCAACTACAACTAAAACTCCTAAAATTCACAACTTACTACAATAGTAAGCTTACTATTTATATATGGTCGTGATGTCTACTAGTGCAAAAGGTATTCGGCCAAAAATAGTAAGTGTCCTATTTGGTTTCACCACGCTGTTCTCCTAATTATTCTAAGCACTTTTCGCGTTGGGCACAACTCCTAAAGCCCAACGGTGAAGGGTTATAATCAAACTAAAACTTACTATTTGTAGTAAAAACAAAATTAAATTAGGGAAATGACAGTTGATCCGGGGGTATTTCACAAATTTGGCTTGCGTAACCCAGCATAGCGGGTTTGGGTGGCTAAAATAGCTCGTTCTACCCCCAAATTCATATATTTTATATCTAATAACTCATTCTGGATTGCGATATATGCCCGATTTAAGGTCTGAAGGTCCGGATCACTTCTGTCGTCACCGGGCCTTTTCTGATCCATCTTGGCCATGAAACTGTCCGCGACCCGCTCTAAATCAGGAACCGTGGAATTGGTATTTGCCTCCGTAAAAAATGTAATATTGACAAATGTGTTGCATGTCCCAAACATGAGGTGAAACTTATTTTCTGTAGATCTTCTGGGAAAACCTAGAATACAGTAATGTATGAGTCATACAAGTTGATTCTGTCAAGAAATGAGAATTTTGTTGGAAAGTAATATGCTTGTAATGGAATGATTAAGTTTTCATTGAATGAAAGTAGCACTTTTGTGTATTTTGTTGAATATGTTGTACTATAGCATGGAAGATTAGCACATATAGGCTATAGTACCTTAAAATTCATGGCTAAGAATAGTCTAATCTCATATATAGATAATAAGAACGATAAATGTGAAGTGTACATATAAACCAAAATGACAAAGAAACCGTTTCTACGTGTCAAGAAATCATCACAAGTATTTGATCTTATGCAGAGTGATACCTGTGAGTTGAACTAGAGAATCGAATGTTTGGAATATAAATATCTGTGAGGGTCAAATATTGCATATTAGACCCCAGTTATTACCTGATTTTATGTACATGATAGTGTTTAATGCTCTATTTTAATCGTGTTTGTGTTGCAAGGTGAATTTAGGAGCTTGGACTAAAAAGGGTGTTAAATGCATGGATTTAACGCTCCATAATCACCAAGGCAAGGGACAGACCCCAAGGGACCAAGATCGAGGAATTTACAAGCCAAAGATCCGAGAAAATCAAGTAATTGAGGTCCAAGATGCCAGAAAATCATCCTGAATGTAAGATTATAGGGTTCCCACCATCCATTCGGATTAAAACTTTATATCTAGGTTGAGGACCTTAAATTAACTGTACACGTCGAATTTAAGCCATTGGATGCTTGTGAAAGTGGCCCAATGGACAAATCAGTCCATAAAACACCGATCTGCGGCCCACCTGATATCTGGATATGCTTCAATTTTGGTCTCAACCCCTTAAATTGGGTGTCAAAATGGATGGATGGAGTGGATTTCGCACACACATCGCAGTGGGCCCCGCCAGTGCATTGTGCATACACAGTGCGCATGTGCACTGGACGTGCATCGGTCGGGCAGCCCAGTCAAAGTCGGGCTGACCCGACCCTTCTCGCACAAGAAACACCAGCAAATGCATTGCGTCCAGCTGATTGATTGCGGTGGGTCCCACTCATCATCCCGATGGACGATCGGGACTGTCCATTAGTCTTGGGGGGTGGCCACAACCCTCGCCAAGGTTTTCCTTTGGTCCCATGCACCCGCATACACATGGATCATCGAAAAACGCAGGATGGACGGCGGAGTAAAAGATTCTATGGGCTACACCAAAACTCGACCAAAACCACTCCTTTTCGACTAGTTTTTTACTAGGAATCTAATGAGCGAGGTGAATTTCTCAGAAAACATCTCCGCAGGACTCACCGAACATGTCAGCGTAAGTATTTTCACATGCAATGCACGTCCGATTTTTTCGGACGTTGCGGGGCGTTGTACGGCCCAGATAATGGTCGGATCGACGATCCAAACCGTTCAGAAGATCCAGAAGGGGCCCACTACCCCACCATGTAGTCAGATTCCAGTTTCGTGATGATCTTCTGCCCCAAAACGCTTCCAAACGCGAGTTTTTTGCGTTTTGCTCACGCGCAGGTACTGTTGCTACGTAGATAAGGTCGGTGACCGACCTAGCTTCCATCCCAGCCTATAAAAGGGAGAGAGAGGGCATAGAGAGGGTGTTTAGTCTAATCATGTTAGGCTAAACCTCTTAGCTAGAGCTAAAAGGTGAAGCTTGTAGTGTGATGGGATTGGTAATACGGCTTTGATTCATGCTACTTAAACTCTCTTTGATTATAGTTTGATTAATAAGAATGCTTTCAGTTTTTAATGGTTTGTTGTGACTTAAATTACAATGGATTTGCAATAGCTTTGAGCATGTCCTTAGCATTATAGGGATTGTGAATTTGGGAACTCTGTTGTTCACCATCGTCTCCTGGGCATGGTTAGATGATGGAACCCTTCCTAACATTCATATAGATTGGTTAAATTCTGTTGTTTGCTTTGTCTCATGGGCATGGTTTTGTGATGGAATCAATTCTAATTCTCAAAACTCTCATCTCTTGAAAACTGGATTAAAGGAAGTTCATATTTGAATTTTAATGATATATCTTCCAACTGGATGAAGATGGGACTCTAAATCCAGTTGTGTTTATGAATCAAGCATAGATCTCCCTGATTGCTACAAGTAAATCTTTGGCATCCTAGTTTCCCACCTTTGAATTTTACAAATTTTATTTAAAGTGTTTTACCATTATTCTCTTAATTCTCCCTGGTTTAGATTACATCTTCGCCTAGTTCTAGTTCAAGTTACTTTCAGATTACGTACAAGGTTCAGTCCATGTGGATTCAACCTCGATCTTATTGAGATTATTACTACATCACAACCTAATACTTGGGGTGTGAACAATAGTTGATGTGTAGTAGAACATGATGAAATTGCCAAAGACAACATATCTTTTGAAGACATAGAAAAGTCTCTAGTTAAGTTACATGATATGCAAGACTCATTGGTTGAAGTGAATATAAGAGTTGATGAAGACCCCCGACTAACATATGTTAGTAGATACATATTAGCTAAGGAACACGAGACAATAGTCAATCTTTTATGTGAGTAGAAAGATTGTTTTGCATGTGATTTATCATAAATTGTCTGGTTTTGACTGAAAGTTAGTTGAGCACAGATTGTCTATTAAAGAAGATTTCTGACCAGTTAAGCAACTACCAAGAAGAATGACATTTAAAGTTACGACGAAAATAAAAGAAGTAGGAGGAAAAACTGGACCTAAGAAAAGTAAGAAATCAGAATTAGCGTATTCAAATAAAAAGATTATCGGTGGACTGATAGAAACATAAAATGGCTCCAACAGAGGAAGAAGATGAAATGCAGGAGTTGATGACGAAGCAGTTGATTTTTTTGGAGTCGTAATAAATCGATAAAGAAATGGATGGACGCTTTTGAAATTGAAAATACAAAAGAAGGAAAAAGAGAAATGAACGACTGAATATAAGCATGTCATATGCGTAGCATTAATTGTCAAATAATAGTAGGAGAAATTTTTGAGACAAAAGTTGTTGAGGTGGTATGATATTGTCTTCTCCGATTAACATGCAGTCAAAGATTGTAAAAAGAACAAAGTGACAGAAACGTTGTTCATAAGATAAATGAATGGGGGTGCTTCCATGTGGCTTAGTAATAAATGTTCAGCAAAAATTTTAATGTTTCTTTCCCTTCTTAACTGAATAGAGATTAACATGGGGACAGTACTGTTTGGACAAGATTTAGCAGCACCAAATTAATGGTATAAAAGTGTCATGTGGTAAGCACGAAATATTCATGACGTGCGCTAAATATATGGAGGACATCTCATTAATGATTAGGTCCTTGAGGAGTCGTGGCGTATGGGTAACCTTTGGATAAGGATGAGTAACCGTTAGGGCTACATCAGCATCGAGGCACGATCAATAACTGGCTATCGTGATATACTAGGATGCATATGCCGCGACAAATGTAAGGCATGATTAAGTAAAAAAACTTTCACTTTATAATTAGTGGTATACGACGTCGCCAAGTAAGCAGTGGTTATTCTCATAACGTCATTAGAGAGTGAAAATAGCAAATGAGATTGTGAAGAAAATTGTAATAACCCAATTTTTATGTAAGTATGTGTTGGGGATTTTGCCCTGCGGAATCACACAGATCTAAATCTAGGATGGTAATCCAATGGCACCAATCATACAAGAGAACACACTGATTTAACATGGAAAACCCTTGCAGGAAAAAACCACGGCACAAAGCGACAAATCTCCGCTATGAAAGCATCAATTACAAAGAGAAAGGACTTACCCAATTCGAACAACCTCAAATCTCACCCTTGCTACACCCTTTAATAATCCTAAACCCTTTTAGGAACCCTTGGAACTACTTTAGAAAGCCTTCCCATACACTAGAATAACCCTAGGGACCCCTATTTATAGTTTAAGCAACTTCTCTTTCGCACCCTTGCGAAAGGCCGACTCAAAAACCATAGTCCACATTGGATTCGAAAACAAATCTGCGTAACTACGACTAGTTGAGCCGAGTCTTCGACTGGTCATGGGACCCCTACGACCGGTCGAGCAGCTCAGACACCAAAATCCCATGTCGCTGGACTTTGAATCGTGCAGGCCACGACCAGTCGAACTATTCCTACGACCAGTCGTGGCTGACCCACGACCAGTCGTAACTACAGTAAAAAACAAATTAAAGACTTTTTCCTAACAATTTCCACCAAGTCTTCAATATTCAACCGTATAGCTCCTTGACCTCTTCTCTTATCTCTGCTTCACATCATAACTCAATATCACATTGGCCAACCAGCGCCAATCACGGATCTGATAGATACCTGCTATACCGTCGGCGCGAATATTTCTGAGAAATCGATCCATTCTCTCTGAGCATAACCCATCGCTACCAACCTCGCTATATCTATGTTGTATCCATCTGAAGATCCACCTGCATCCAACTGCTCACCGGCCCACTTGGAAGCTCCACCAACTCCCATATGTCGGTCTGGTACAACGAATCCATCATATCGCCCATAGTCACCTTCCACTTATCAGCACCAAGCTCACCTAGAGCCATCTAAATAGAAGATGAATCCCCTGTAATATTGAAGTCATCCATGTACCTCGCCGATGTCCTGTGATCATGCCATGTGGTTCTTCTCACAAGTGGTTGCTCCACTTGCTCTGTATCCCTGCCTGTGCGTCTCAGCCTCCCTGCCTTGCCCGCTCATGTGGCCATGCCCAATATGCCACACACGTGCAGAGGTGGAATCCGCTGTAGCTCCACCTTTTGAAGTGTTCCCGATCAACCTGTAAACATAATCGAGTCGTTCCACTTTCATGACTACCTCTGCCCCCTTGGATACCTTCAGAGCACTATCAATACCTGTGTACTTGCATCCTTTTATCTCAAGCACACCAAGAGAAATTAGATTTTGCTTCAAATCAGGAATGTGCCTGACATCAGTCAAGGTATGCTCCACCCCATTAAACATCCTGATGCGCACCGTACCAACAGCCACAATATTACAGGCAAAGTCATTGCCCATAAACACCTGTCTACTATCGCACTCCCTGTAGCTGGTGAGCCAACTCCGATGAGGAGTCATGTGAAAAAATGCCCCTATGTCTAGCATCCACTCCTCCTTACGATCATCGTATGACCGTCTGAGCGAAGACACAGACAAAACATCACCATCACATCCATCTGACGTGGCAGCGTTAGCCTCCCTGCATGAAACCTCAGAATCTTCCCTCTTCGATTTAGGATTTTCACAATCCCTCTTCACATGTCCTTCCTTCCCACAATTCCAACACTTTACCTTTCCTTTGCCCTTACCCCTGGATTTGGATCTAGAACCAGAAGAACCTGTACCTTGTCCAGAATTCCTACCAACTGTAAACAATGCATCAGAAGACGTCCCCATGTCACTGTTTAGTTGTCTCATAGCCTTCCCTTTGAAGGGCTGAGATAACTGTGTCAACACTCAGGGTTTTATTCATACTGCACATAGTGTCCTTGAATGCCTCAAAAGATGCCGGGAGAGAATTCAGCAGCATACATGCTTGTTCTTCATCTTTCATCACTTCCTCCATATCTAGCAATTTACAAACCAATTTATTAAAGTCGCTGATGTGAGCCTCCAGATCTCCACCCTCTGCCATCTTGAAGTTATACACTGCCGTTTCAAGTGCAGACGATTTTCAGAAGATTTCTTCGCATAGACATCCTCTAACTTCCCCCATAACTTAGCCGCAGTTTTCTCCCTCATGACGTTGTAGAGAACCTCATCCGTGAGACATAAACGGATCGATGATAAAGCTTTCTTATCAAGAGTATTCTAATCACCATCAGTCATAGTAAACTTTCGCTCCTCAAGAGCACCATATATCCTCGCCTTGCTTGGTTAACAGGCTAATCATCTTAACCTTCCATAACTCAAAATTATTTTTCCCTGAGTACTTTTCAAACTCATACCTGGTGCTTGCCATTATTACTAATCCCTCAGATTTAGATCTGTACCCAATGATAGCTTTGATACCACTTGTTGGGGATTTTTCCCTGCGGAATCACATAGATCTAAATCTAGGATGATAATCCAATGGCACCAACCATACAAGAGAACACACAGATTTAACGTGGAAAACCATTGCAAGAAAAAACCACGGCACAAAGCGACAGATCTCCACTATGAAAGCATCAATTACAAAGAGAAAGGACTTACTCGATTCGAACAACCTCGAATCTCACCCTTGCTATATCCTTTGATAACCCTAAACCCTTTTAGGAACCCTTGGAACTACTTTAGAAAGCCTTCGCTTACACTAGAATAACCCTAGGGACCCCTATTTATAGTTTAGGCAACTTCCCTTTCGCACCCTTGCGAAAGGCCGACTCAAAAACCGCAGTCCACATCAGATTTGGAAACAAATCTGCATAATTATGACTAGTCAAGCCGAGTCTACGACCGGTCGAGCCATCCCTTCGACTGGTCGAGCAGATCGGACACCAAAATCCCATGTTGCTGGACTTTGAGTCGTGCAGGCCACAACCAGTCGAACTATTCCTACGATCAATCGTGGCTGACCCACGACCAGTCATAGCTACAGTAAAAAATAGATTAAAGATTTTTCCTAACAGTATGACCATCCACACTACCATCCACCACATACGTGACCAAGATATGTGATCACCCATTTACCCGTTCTTTTATTGCCTACATGATCAACCAACCAAATACATCCCAACCGTCCACCCATTCATGATATAACTCACTGATACAACATAATTGTTTACATGCGTGTAGTATGAATAGATATTAAGAGCATGCATCAAATGTTTTCTTTTTAACTAAAGTGTATGTTATAAATGTGTTTTTTATAAAACAAATAACACACCTCCATATATTAGTCACGTAGGTGTGTGAATTTTATAAAGTACAAGGCGTATGATTAGGATCAATGATCAATAATTTAGACCATCAATCATACCTAACAATCTAACTATTACAAAATGTCCAAGTTACAATATTAGTTGATTATCTATTCAATAATTTAGACCAACAACATACAACTGTTAAATTCATACGTAAAACCATCACTGCCCATAAAACTTCAAAATTCATCTGCTGCGACAATCCATCCATCCATTCATTTGATCCATCAACCCACCCATTTGATCAATCAACCATTGTACATTAATGATTTTATGTATACACTGTCCACACATGAGCATCATATACATACGTTGCTAAGTACTACATTCGTCACATCATACACACACGTGGGTCCATTGTTATAATCAAAGAGGGAGTAAGTGTTTTGTTTACGAGAGATGCCATTTAAGGATACATTTAGGTGATTTTAAGCATATATATACATTGAAGGTGTGTTTTGATAATTTTAAACATGTGTTTATGGTGGAACTCATCTATTATAAATAGGGCCGTAAGTGTAGGTTTGAGTTGTATAATGTGAAGGAAAAAAAAAAAAAAAAAAACTACTTGAAATTTTTGTCAGGTAGGTGATCTCAACCTAAAGTTTGAAATTTTCAGTTTATTGTTTTTGTCATTTTAATATAAATTTTAATAATAATAATATTTAAATTAGTTTCAGATTACTTATATAATTATTAATGTGATTGATCAATTTTTTCAATTAACATTTACTTATTTATTTTAGCCTAATTGTGAAAATTTGAAATATACCATGAAATAATTATTGAATTAAATCACTTTGGTTCATAGTATAATTCTAATATAATATTCAAATAATAAAAAATAAAATAAAATAAAATAAATTGAATCTTATTTAGCTTATAATATAACATAACTCAATTAATAAATTATTGAAAGAATAATCTGATTTAAAATTTAAATTAAAATCTGATTTTAATTCTAAACTTTTATAAATTAATAATTTGAATTAATTTTGTTATTAAACTAATAGAATTCATAAGCTTTGGAATTTATTTAATAAATTTATTAGATTATATTTTAATTGATTTAAATCAATTTCATCCAAAGTTAAATTTAAATATGAATTAATTCCTTAATTGTAAAAATACTTGGTTTATATAAATTTACTAAATCTTGATTTAATATCAGAATCATCGAAAAATTTATTCGTTATGTTTATATTATAATTTAAATAAATTTTAAATTTTAGAATTTAGAATTTAGTAAATAAAAAAAATATTTTTATTTTAAATATGATTTAAGTGAAATCATTTATTTAATTGAAGTTAGAATTTAAAATAAAATTTTCTTATACATTATCAAATCTCAATAATTCCTAAATTTAATAATAATAAATTTAAAATATTTTATTTAAGAAATTTAATTATTAAAATTTTGACAAAATTATATCTATAATTATTAATTAGAAATAAAAATTTATATTGTTGATATTTTGATAATTCAATTAAATAATTATTGATTCTTATAATAATATTTTAAGAGTAGCAAAATTATATGAATAAATCCATGATACCTTTATGTTTATATTTAGATTTTTTTTTTTTTTTGTGAAGTAATTATTCATCTTACATGTATGTCTAATATTTATTGAGTATCGAAATTGATATGTTGAGTGTAATATAAACAAGCAGGACAATTGTGTCCCTTGGGTGAAATACCTTAAAGCCAACAAGTAGGGCGATTGTATCCATTGTGTGAAAGACATTAGAATCCACTGGTTCATTTTGAGTCTCATTTGTGTACAGTATATAAGTACAATTGTATACGCGTACATACATCAAAGGTACAACTGGAGCAGTTGTCTGACCAGTTAATTTATAAATTCATCTCTCATCTCGAAGTAACAGTGCGTGGGCTTTATGCAATGTGGTCATTCACTTAGGTGCGGTGTTGTAAGAAATGATAAATATTGTTTATGAGAATTTATGAAAAGTATTACATACATAACATATTTACGATTCTAGTTCTTAAATTCATATTCTTTTATTATACGTATTCTATTTTTCTATCTTGTTTATAAAAATTTGATAAAACTTAAGCATTTTAAATTTTGGGTAAGAAATGATCCTATTGGGCTTTTATGCTCACCTTATTACAAATAATAATAATAATAATAATAATAATAATAATAATAATAATAATAATAATAAATGCACAGGTGCAGAACTGGAATACTATGAGCAGGTGGGCATCTACTATTAGTTTTTTCTTTATTCGAAAAATTATGTTTAGTTTGAACTTCAATTCAGTTTTGTTCTTTAGGTTTAGTTTGAATTCCAAATTTCGATATAAAAAAAAACTATTAAGAGAGTTGAATTTAGTAAATATTATATTATTTCAACAGTATTTTTCTTTTAGATTACTCAGAATATCTGTTAAATTTAATAGAATTATGTGGATTGTAATAAATATCAATCTATTAAAACTCATGAACATGGGATTCAGATCCTGAATACCCTATTTGGGTACCCAGATTTTAGAGCATGACAGATATGATCCCAAAATCAATAAGAAAAATCAATTAAACCAAACTCAAATCCAACATAACACTGCTTATTCAATCATACAAGACACTTATCACCTCTATCACTCATTAGCGTGGAACCCTTTGTTCTAAGAGTAATTCAATTTATCCCTTCTCTACGCCAATCCAACTTAGTCTAAATTAGTAGTTGTAATCCTATTCCATCTACGCATGCATACCAAATCTAAAGGAAGACCATAGTCTTAGAAATCATCCATCTACACTCATACGTTGGGTCAATTATTGCTCATAATCTCGGCATTTCCATCCCTCACTCATCAGTGTGCTGCTTAGTTAAGCACCCCATCGTTCTCAGCCAGGACGGTAATCACATGTTAGTGGTAAGTTTCACTTTTTCGCCTATATCTCCACTTTCCGTTCGATTAAACAATTGTCGCACCTTCGAAAGTCCTTAATTTTCAAGGCTAAAAGAAATCATTGGAGGAAGAGTCCCAACCTTCGCAAATTGTCTGATTAGTGTGCACAATAGTTGGCATAATAGATAGCTGGTCTTCCAACCAATTAATCACGCATCGCTCTACCTCGACGATTGGGGTCAATGGCGTTTACTTTGAATCGGATCTCAAATCGATTCTGACATACTCACAAACTATACATGTATACCACATGGCCAAATTCTAGACCAACAATGTGTGTGTATGTGTGTTATAAATAAGATAAAAATATAAAAATATATATTTAATATTCATTAAATTTTTATATGTATGAGTAAATAATTTATATAAGTAATCATATATTGAGTTAATATAATCCCTACCTCTTTCAAAGAATTACTTTTCAAGTACTCTCTTTATAAATCAAACAATTTCAATAAAAACTTTCACTTTTCAATTTTATTAATGGACGGGACCTCAATATTTGTTTTTTTAAGTCATCCTCAAAATTTTTAATAAAATACTTTTTTTAAAAAGATATATTGTATTCAGTTTGCCTTAAAAATAAATTTTTTATATTCTCAAATATACAAAATTTTAGAAGTATTTTTTCAAATACAAAGTTTTAAATGGAGTATTGTTGACAATAGTATTAATTGTAATTGAGCAATTACTTACTTGTAATATTCCTAAGGGCCTGTTTGATTTGACAACCTACTTTTTGAATGTTAACATTGAGGTAACTACAAAATATACATGGGGCCACTATGATGTATGTGGCTTATCTATACTGTCCATCTATTATGCTAGATGAATTTAGGGTATGAGCCAAAAAATGAGGCAAATCCAAAGCTCAAGTGGACCACACCTATTGTTAAAAACTTCTTAGGACCACTGTTTCCTTTGGTATGGACTAGGATTGGCCTCATTTTTCAATTCATTCCTCAAAATGTTATAGGAAAATGGATGGTTGATGTAGATATGTCATATATATACACAGTGTTCTAGTTGTCGGTATCGCTACAAGTTTCGCTGGTTGAAGATAAAGATATAATATCGTTATCGCTGATAACTGGAAATGCGAGGAAAACGTGGGAAAACGGTAGAATTTTTCAACGAAATTTCAAGAGATGCCTAAGTACACATATTTGCATACTTCGGAATCAAAAAATTATAAAAAGAATGCATGCATAATAAGTTTTCATTTAATTAGGGCTTAAAAGCATGTGTTGTCGTAAGAAATTAATCTAATAGTAGCACAACAATCACTCAAATCTCATTAAACCAATCAACGAGCATAATGCATTCATACATTTTATGATCCATCCATCCATCTCATCTATCCATCCAACAATCCAACCATCCAAACATCCATCCAACCATCCCATCTAATAATCCAAACATTCATCTATCCATCTAACCAACCCATCCCATCCATCCATCCATCCCATCAAATCATCTCCGAACATCCATCTCATCCAATCATCCAAACATTCATCCATCCATCCCTATCCATCATCCATCCATCCAATAATCCAACCATCTCATCCATCCATCCATCCATGCCATCAAATCATCCAAACATCCATACATCCATTCCATCTATCCATCCAACCACCCAAACATCCATCCATCCATCCATGCCATCAAATCATCCATACATCCATTCCATCTATCCATCCAATCACCCAAACATCCATCCATCCATCGCATCAAATCATCACACTTCCATCCATCCATTCCATCTATCCATCCAACCATTTAGTCATCTCATCTAATCATCCATCCATCCAACCATCCCATCCATCCTATCCAAACATCCATACACCCATCCCATCTATCCATCCATTCCATCTATAACCAACCCATCCATCCATCCAAACATCCATCCCATCCCATTCCATTCATGCATCCAACCATCTAACCATTGGGAGTGGATTAGGTGCGGGCCTCACCTAAGATGATGGCCCCCACCTTGATTTATATATTCTATATCCATATGTTTTACAAGATCCTTTTGGGGCATGAGCCTAAAATGAAGTGGATCCAATTCTCAAGTGGACCTTATCATAGGAAATAATGTTGACTGACCGCAAATGGGCCACAAAAGTTTTGGATCAAGTTGATATTTCATTTTTTGTTTATGTGACCTTAGCAATAGGTTGGATGGCAAATAAACCTTATGGAAACATTAAGGTGGGCCCTGGGAAGTTTTTTGAGGTTGGATGGCAAATAAACCTTATGGAAACATTAAGGTTGGATGGTAAATAAACCTTATGAAAAATCCTCCCCATCCATCCAGTTTTTGAGTTCATTTTAGGACGTGATGCCAAAAATGAACAGTATCTAAAGCTCAAGTGAGCCTAAAATGTGATAATTAAACATTCACAGTTGAAATATTCATGGGGCCATAGAAGTTTTGATTTATGCCAATATTTTTGTTTTCAGTTAATCCCAATAGTAATGACGTTATTAACAGTATGGATGGCATCTAAACATCACTGTTGAACCCAAGAAGGTTTTAACGGTAAGAATTTCCCTAACCACATTTTCCTTTAGTACGACTCACTTGAGCTTTAGATACGGTTCATTTTTGGCAACAAGTCCTAAAATGAAATCACAAAACGGATGGACAAGGATGATTTCTCACAAAGATCATAGGGGGCCCCACCTGAGCTTGTAGCGTAGGAGTACAGGGAAAGGCTTCCGTGGGAAATCCGCGTCCCTGATCCGCGCCGCTGCGAAAACGGATTGGCTACTCCCCCTGCCGTGCTCTGTGGGCCCCACCACGAGGTATATGTTTCATCCATGTCGTCCATCTATTTTTATAGATAATTTTATGATATGAGAAAAAAAAAATGTATATCCCAATCTCAATTGGACCACATTACAAGAAATGGTGTTGAATGAACTTTGACAATTAAAAACTTCTTGGGGGCCATAAAGGTTTTGGAACAACCTGATCTTTGTTTTTCCCTTCATCTGGGTCTGTATGACCTAATTAACAGATTGGATGTCAAATAAACAATACAGTGGGCCTTAGGAGGATTTAAATGGTGGATATCCAATCACTACTGTTTCCCCGTGGTGTGGTCCACCTGAGTTTTAGATCTACCTCATTTTTTGGATCAAGCTCTAAAATAATATTTAAAAATAATGGATAGCATGGATATAACAGATGCATCATGGTGGGGCCCACGGAACATCGACCTGCATCGTCAAAGCCCCACCCGATGAAAGCCGATGGCATACTGAGTAACTTAGTACGTTAGGTGTACTGGGTAAACTTTGTGGGGTCCACTATGATTTATGTATTTTATCCACTCCATCCATCCATTTTAACAGATAATTTTAGGTATTGAGCCTAAAAACAAAGTATATCCAAACCTCAAGTGGACCACACCGTAGGAAACATTATGAATTGAACATCTACCATTGAAAATTTCTTGGGGGCCACAGAAGTTTTAGATCAAACTTCTATTTGTGTTCTCCCTTCATTCATGTCTGTGTGACCTTATGAACTGGTTGGATGAGAAATAAACATCACTGTGGGCCCTAGAAAGGTTTTAACGGTGGAAATCACTATTCCAACTGTTTCCAATGGTATGGTCCACTCGATCTTTTGGTACGTTTAAATTTTGATCTCAACCCCTAAAATAAGATGGAAAAACGGATGGACCGCATGGATAGACCAAATACATTCTCGGCGGGCCCAATAGAGTGTACTCAGTACGATAGGAGCGTACTGAGTAACTATGTACGAAATCCTATTTCACGCCCGCCCGATCCCCAATTTACGTAAACCCCCGAAAATCCCTCTCCCCATTCAAAAATTTTAAATTTTCATCTCCTTCCCACCAATTTCTCCAGATTTTCAACCCAAAAATCCTTATCCCTCATCTCAAAAAAAAAAAAAAAAAAAAAAAAAAACCCTCTATTTTCCAACAAGATCTCTGCTCGCAAGCGAATTTGAGAAGTTACAGAAGATTTTTCAATGGAAAAAAGAGATTTTTTGGGTTAAATTTTACCGAAAATTACTGATCTGCACTCAACAGCCGTGAATTCGCGTCTTCTTTTTTTGAGTTTTTTTGAGATTTTATCGCCGATAACTACCCCTTTTATCGATAAATTATTGGCTACAGTTCTCACTCGTGCTTAGTGGTAACAACGAAATATTGGCGAGATTTTGAAAATATCGACAATTCGGTAAGATTATCAGCGAAACTTGGAAGCGATTCGAAAAAATGAGGTTTCAGTGTCTCCAGTGCAACGACACCGATATTATCGGCGATATTTAGATAAAATCGCCAACAATTTAAACACTATATATATATATATATATATATATATCTTGAGGCCACAAATTTAAACCAATCATTTTAGGTGGGTTTTTGAAGTAGAAATATGGGGATATTTTCAAATAGGGTGAAAGACCCGTAATTGCTTAGTTTCTAAGTATTTAATGAGGATTTGAAAAATCAAACAAGCCTTAAAAGGTGAGTGAAAGAAAATACAATACAGATACATAAAAAGAAAAACACTTACATACAAAGCAAAAAATGATGCTAATCTAAATGGGCAGAGGTGTGGATAAGTGTTGAGTAGGCATTACATGAGTAGCAAGTGAGGGGGTGTTTCCCTGACCATGCAGCCCACCTTGATGTATGTGCTATATATCCATGCAATACATCAGTTTTTTCAGCTCATTTTAGGGCATGGTAAAAAAAAAAAAATGAAGCCTCTCAAATGTACCACACCACAAGAAATAGTGGTCATTGAATGGCTACCACTAAAAAATTCCTAAGGCCCACCATAATGTTTACTTGCAATCCAACCTGCTGATAATGTCACACAGCCTTGGACAAAGGGAAAATACAAATATCAGCTTGATCCAAAACTTTTTGTGGCCCAAAAAGTTTTTAATAGTAGGCATTCAATTACTATTGTGTGGTCCACTTAAGATTTCGACATCATCTTTTGGACCATGCCCGAAAATGATCTGGAAAACTGATGGACGGCATGGATATATAACACATAAGTCAAGGCGGGCCCCACAACTGTGCCAGGCCTATCTAATGCACAGATCGAGTGCCCCACAAACGGGCCGTGCTATAAGCACGTGTGAGATTAACACGCTCAGGCTCATGCTTGAAGTTATTGAATTGTAACAATGAAGGATTGGATAGATTCCCAAGTCACACTCACATGGGAGTGAAAGCCGCGTACAACGGTACTTCATATTGGCGCCAAAGTACCTGCCCTACCTACACAAGAAGTTGCCGAGAAACTGCCGAGTGGAGAGGTCATCGGAATAAAAAGTCGGCGATTGTTTTATAGATCCGGCACGGGAATCAAGGGATCTATTTCGTCAAAAAGGTCTCGCACGTGAGTTCACCGCTCACCGGATCGGTCAATTCCACGGCCTCGGAATCGGCGTTTGGGGTATAAAGTCATGGTCAATCATTCTCGTTCCTTCAAACTCTCTCGTTTTTTCGAGGTTTGCCTGCCCCACAATCTTATGATCCACACCGTTTATCTAGAATAATCTACAGTATGAGGACCACGTGGAAGGAATCCCACTGTAGATTTCAAAATAAGTTGAGTTAGAAATTACTTTTCTAAACCGTTGGATTTGGGCCACTTTGTATAAATGATGTATGATGAGATCCGTTTTGACTGAGATTTTTTTTCAGATGAACCATCTGTGGGGGAAGCTTTTGAATGGACAGTCTGGATCATTAATTGGTGGGGCAGAATTAGATTTGAGTGAGCCTGTGGTTGAGAACCTTGCCCACCAACCTCCATTTTCTCCTCTCCACGTGAATGGAAGGTGCCGTGGCTATTCGTGCAAGCTAATCACTCTATGGTTTCTCTCCTCACACGTGCCAATCTAACATGCGTGTGAGACATCTGAGCCGTTTCCACGCTAAAGTTTGGGCAGGATCGTTATCAGTAATGCTTCACATGCACAACGAATGTGGTCCGTTGGTCTTTCCTTTTGAACCGTGCAATGCATGTGCCCTGCCTGATCACTCAACAGCCTGATCTTTGGGACATCGAGCCTAATATTCGGGGGCCCACATGATGAATAGCTAATTTCTCGTCCACACACGCTTAGTTCGCACGTGTACTGTGAGTGAGTTTCGGATTGCGACTCCCACGAGTAGCCATTATATTCCTCCCTCCACCTAGAGTTCGTTTTGCCTCCGTCGCCACTTGGAATGCAGCGTCTGTCGCGGCCACAGGGACCTACATGGTAATCTTAGGATGATCGGAACCGTACATGTTAGGATTCTATGATAAATGGTCCACCATAAAAACTTATGCTCAACTGATGATGGTGACCATCACTATCTATAGATGAATTTATTCAATGGTTCACATTCAACTGTTAAAATAAAAGAATATTATCATCAGTGAAGAGTGATCATCATACGGTAGCTCATTTATAGTAGAAAAAATAAAATGGACGGTTCACATCGGCGGGGCCAGAAGCTTGATCGTGAATCGCTGTCAGATCAAAACGAACTCCTCCACCATGGCTCGATTCCGGCACATCAAATATATATTAAAAAAAAAAAAAAAAAAAAAGGCCATGTGATAGTGATACTCTGTTAAACTACGATCGTCTATACGCATGCATCAGGAAGTTGTTCATATTATCTAAGTAATTCAAAACTAAACCTTTCAAATGGTGGGACCCGCTGTGAATAGAGAATAACCCCAAATTTTAGATTGATCGAACCGTTCTAACTTCTGATTATTAGAAATCTGTTTATTGAATTTGGACCCTTGATAGTTTCCAATACCACTTTTGGTTTTTTTTTTTTTTTTTTAATAGTCGATGTCATCCAACCTCCTGCGTAATCTAGCTTCCACCGTATACGTACATGTGGCGACAGGCCTCACCTTGGAATGGTCAGGCAAGAAAACTGCTCTGATTGGAGAATCGTAACCATCATAGGAGAATTTGTTGCCCTCTAGCTAACCATAGGCTGTGGTCTATTTTAATACATGTTAGACGACATATATACAAATGATCCAGTGGTCAGGATAATCAAACGAGCATGTTAGGGCTATGGTTGACTCTGCTAGTCGCCTATGGTCAGGCTCAAATTAGGTGATGCTTGTGTTGATGGATTCTTTAAAGGGTCTTTGAGTCCGTTTTCTGATGTGAGGTCGAGCACAGCATTCCTCAAGGGGTAGCTGTTCAGAATCCATGGAACTTCTCTAGACTCCTCGCATGGAAACCTCAAATCTATGAAGAAAATAAATAAAAATAATTCTAAAATATTCAAAATAATTATAAAATATTTGAAATAATTTGATTAATGATCAAAAACAAGATCACAACCCTTTAAATAAGGCTGTAAACCCTAGGGCATGGTTTTCGACCAAAAATAGTAAGTACCATATTTAGCTCAACCATGCTATTCTACTAATTATTCTTAGCATTTTTCATGTCAGACGCAATGCCTAAAGCCCAACAGATAAAGATTTATAATTAAACTAAAACTTACTATAACTAGTAAAAATGAAATTAAAACAGGAATTTGACCATCGACCTAATGGTATTTTGCAAATTCAGCGTGGGCAATGCCGAGTTAGATGGCTAAAGTAGCTTGTCCTATCTTTAAATCATATATGATATATCTGATATATAACTCATTTACGTTCGTTTTAAGTTTTGATGGTCCGTATCATCTCTGTCTTCGATCAGGCCTTTTTTGGTCCATCTTGGCCATGAAATTATCCGCAACCCGCTCCACATCATTTTCACAGTGAATTAAAGCGATTTTATTTACAGTGCTTAGGTGCTATGAAAGATGTTCTCTTGAATTCATTTTTTGTAAAAAGAAGGGATGTGAATTGCATGGTGACCACAACAACCATAACGTAGCTACTTGGTATCAGGCCTTTGTGGGTCCATCATCATCTATATGTATTGTCCATGTTATACATCCATTTTTTTAGCTCATTTTAAGTCATGAGCCTAAAATTGGAGCATACACCAACTACAAATTGACACACCACCATAACCAATGGGGATATTGGCATACACCTTTGAAATATTCTTATAGCCTATAGTGATGTTTTTCTGTCATCCAACATATTCTTGAGGTCACAGAGACTTAGATGAACAGAGAACATTCATTCTTCACTATTTCTATGGTGTGGTCTACTTGAGTGTTCGATATGTTTCAATTTTGAGCTCATGTTCTGAATTTAGCTAGCAAAATAAATAGACAGCGTGGATAAAACACATACATCACAGTGGACCCCAAAGAGTTTTGCCAGGTCCACACCCAAATAAACAAGCTTTTATATTATTACAAAGATAAGACAGATGAGAATTTACTTTCCAAAACTTTACAACCCATCTTAAAGATAAAAATCTTAAAAATAGTAAATATTCATAAATTGAACTCTCCCTCTCGTTTCGATTCCCAACTTTTTCCAAGGCCTCATGCAAATTCCACCTCTCACTGGAAAATGTTTCCCAGGAGCTAGATTCTTAGCCAAATTACCACATAGAACGAATAGCTACCAACATTATAGTCCGACATGGTGAACATTTGGGAATTTTGAAACGGGCAAGGGGTCTTTGATCATCATATTATTGAAATATAAAATGATACAAAAGAAGGTTGGAGATTTACAATATAATTTTGGAAAAATATTGAATTTGGACCAAAGACCATCTTATTCTTAAACTGCATTTGATGGCCCACCAATTGGATGGATAGAATCATTTAAACAGTGTGATTCACATTCCAAATTAGCATGACTATTTTGACTTTGTAGATTGATAAGCAGATATGTGACATATATGGTGGACAAGACGCCACAGCCTAAACCCTACGGTGAATAAAGAATGGAAAGGGTAGATCAGTGGGGGGAAAAGGAGGCAGCGTTGGCCCGTCCGATTGTCGTTCTCTCCCAGTTTGGTTGGGCCCACCCTTATAATCTTAATTTTTGGCTTCTGGTACATTTAGATTGCAACACGTAATTTGAATAGTTTAATTTAAATTACTTATATGACACGTATGCAGTATCTCAAGTAATTTCTGAGTGCCTGTGATCATCCATCACACTCTGCCGCCTTATCAAGGTCTTTCTCGTTAATAAATTAAATAGGTTTTGATTGGGCCTAGCTTTTACAGAATTTTCTATTAAGGTGCAATCTGAGCCTAGGAACAAGCCCATTTATTTTGTTCTCCAACTAGCACACCCTACATGCTATAGATCAAACAACAAGTAAGAAACAAAGAGGTTTAATTCCAATTTTCTCAGTACTTGGGGAGGCAATTTCATTTGAAAGTGTGATTAACCTGGCCTGTATATAAGTTTCAGGTGGATCACACCACAGGAAACAATGATTATTGATCATTAAAAACCTTCCGTGGGACACAAAAGTTTTGGACCAAGATGATATTTAATATAGGTCTATGTGACGTTATCAACAAATTGGATGGACAATAAATATTATGGTAGACCAAAGGAAATTTTTAATGGTGGTGTTCAATGACCATTATGTCCAGTTATGTGGTCCATCTGAAATTTGTATCTGCTTTATTTATGGAACCATTCCCTAAAATAAGCTGGAAAAACAGATGGACGGACGTGGTGGGTCTTGCGGTCAGGGTCCCACCCACATGGCTTGTTCTGGGTCACAGCTAAGTCGAACTCTATTTGGCCTGTCTTGGGCTGACAATGGCCCAGTCAGGGATTGGTGAGATAACAAGTGAGGTGAGAAAAGAAGGAGAGGAGCATACCCAAGACTGATGTCACCAACGTTTTCATGTTCCACAACCCATAAAAACTAATATAATATTCCCACGCCCGTTGCTTCGAGTTTTGAGGCCAAGTACGAAGAAGAATAATTTTGGTACGCTGTCAGTGTACGACTTTGCATACTCATGTACTTAATCACATCAAATCGATCATATATGTTTCTCAATCCAGACCGTTCAAATAGTGAAACTTCAGTATATATATGCATATTCTAATCTTAACGCTGAAATGAGTATCCTAAATATATAACCATTGGCCATAAATGGACGGTTTAATAAACAAACATCCATTAATCTGTGGTTAGGATCGTCCTATAGATATTATTTTAGGGATATGCTCCATCTACATTGGACCCACTATTTAGATGGTGATATCTGAGCTACACGTTTTTCCACTCGTTCACTGCAAGCATGAAAGAGTACGGAGAAGTAGTCTCTGCCACGGCATGAGAGTCAAAATTTGAAATGCTTTAAAAATAATAATAATAATAATAATAATAAAACTTCGCTTCTCGTGTCTGCATTTTTGCAGGAATTCAAAGGTCCGTAGCCGTGGTCTCTGTGTTGATGTTTCCACGGCAGAAAACAAAAGATAGAATCTCGTGCACTACACACCATGCGCATGGAAAGAGGGCCCCCTTTTGTTATCTTCTTTCATACTTCACGAAAACAAGGACCACTCCTTGCAATCTGGAATATTTGCCATATACGTCAGTGGTAGACAGTAGACAGTGAAGAAGAGGAGGAATCCTTTCATGTATATATTGTACAGTTAATCTCAATGTACAGACATTTTTACTGGTGTCCACTGATCAGACGTTCTTAATCATATAATCATTTGCACATACAAAATCATTTTTTGGGTCCGTTGTTCATATGTTGGAGATCATCAAATCGGTGAAATTTTGAGCTAATGGCCCATCAATTGGACTGTCTAGATTAATGGACGTGTGCACGGTTGGACACTTAAACATAGTTTTAGTTATGCATGTACTGATGGGCTAATGGGTGCCATCCGGTCCATCCATTCGCAGTGGACTGGGATTTATAGGCGCATCCTAAGTGGGATTCCTGATCAATTCCAAGTGGTCAGAGATAACCACACACACCATGAATGGACGGGTGGGATCCATCAGTACGTAATCTCACAATCTCTTTTGTACCAACTGGGATATAGGAGGATTTGGGGTAATCTGATCTGATTTATCCATAGCTGTTTCAGAATATTTCGATATGGTTGCAGTGATTATCAATCTTTAGGTTATCAAGTCACTTAGATATTTCAAATTGAAGAAATATATGTTGCTTGGGCCCAGCATCTTTTCATGGTGCACATGGGTTTCAATTTCAACAAGTGGGACCAACTGTTTGTTAATCTTAGACCATTTTTCTGCTGATTCCGACCGGAGATGGAGAATACCCCCAAAAGTCTGATTGATAGACCAAAGATAACGATGAGACTTTTTAAATTGAATGTGGACCATTAATGTTGGGTCTCTTTTTTAACCTTTCCTTTTATAGTCCACAAATTAAAAGGCTAAATTGACTTATCAACAATATTTTTGAGACATGGTCCGCCCATGGTAAGACATGAAAATACCAACATCTTGATTATCAAACCATGGGTCATTGATGTAGAGTGGGTCACAAACACTTTCATGGCAAAGATGGACCAGAGAAGGCCCAATTAGAGGAAGAAATGATCCGGACTGTCAGAACATTAAAACAGGCTCATCTCGCAAACCAGGATGAATTTTTCATTTTGAGTAGGAGAAGTAACTTTAGCCAACCAACCTTGCTATGCGGTGTCGGCCATGCAGGATTTGTGAAATTCCATTAGATCAACGGTTCAAAGTCCCTTTTATATTTATTTTTACTGTAAATGGTAAGGTTTAGTTTAAGTATAACTTTTGATCATTTGATTGTAGAAGTAGTGCCGAACATAGAAAAGGCGTTAAAAAATTAGGAGAAATTCTAGTAGAAATGGAGACCATTTATGAATAATAAGTTTATACTCCCTAAGGAATTTAAGGAAACTCTGTGAGGAGTCCAGAGAGTTCCCTAAATTCAGAGTACTCCCTAAGGAAGATGGTGATCGACCTCATCACGTCCCTCCCTATGCCAGGCTCATTTTGGTTAGAAATGAAAGTATGTATATATCAAGGATTGAAAACCGATTTCAATGAACTGAAACTAGGTTAGAAATGAAAGTATGTATATATCAAGGATTGAAAACTGGTTTCAATGCACCGAAACTCAGTTGTACTTAGGCCTCCGTTTGGTCAGTACAACTTGTTAGAGTGTATTAGCTAGGTAGAATAGGATGCTGTCTCTTTTGTTAATACGCGTTTGTTAGCATCTCCTTAGATCTTTAAAGATTTTTAATCACTTCTATATATTTTTCCGATTGTTAATGAAATACAAAAAACTTAATTTTCCATAATACAATCTCTATAGTTTAACACAACTGTATCATCATCTATGGCCTAAACCTGACTGCATACACTCAAATGTATTGGTTTTAGACAATACTTAAACCTTGTTCTGTACTGTAAAAAAAAAAAAAAAAAAAAAAAAAAAAAAAAAAAAAAAAAAAAAAAAAAAAAAACCAACATCTTAATTTTCAAACCATGGGTCCCACAGGTTAGAAATGAAAGCATGTACATGTCAAGGATTAAAAACCGGTTTCGATGTACCATATTTCTCACCACTGAAACCCAGTTGGACTCGGGTCTCCTTTGGGTCGATACAGCTGTATCATCCATGGTCTAAACCTGGTTGAATAGGCCCGTATCTATTGGTTTTAGACAATACTTAAACCTTGTTATGTACTGTGGAAAGAACCTACCTATCATATAATTCATATTTAAAGCAGGAGAGAGAATTAGAGAGAGGGGGGTAAAATCCATATGAAGTTGGAACTTCCTGAGATAAGAGCCATAGCCAAAAGTAGCTTTCTTGGGCATTTGTCTTTCATATAGATGTGCTGGATTCGCCCACCTAATCTCATTAACTTAGATGATTTTTCTATAATATGTTTGTTTAATGGTATATATATTATATCGGTGCTTACCCAACTCCATTTGACTAATTGGACACTCGAGAATCAAATCACACAGTCTTGCGTACGTGGTCACGTCCCACTCTCCCATTTTTCAATATATACCCCTTTTTATTATCAAAAGCATCCATCTCCTTTATTTTATTTTATTTTCTTTTATTTTTATAATCTTTGTGTAGTGCTATTCTTCAATCATTGCAGGACTTTTTGGTGGGAGCCCGTATCTGACCATGGCCCTCTTCCGAAAAATTAGGGTTAGGGTTTACTAATTTCAAATGTCTTAAAATACAGTGTGGGTGTGGATGAGATTAATCATCTCCCACTCTTTGCTCTCTAAAATAATGCATATGATGGATGCATTATTTGATACACTGGCAGTGCATGGTAGATCATACTCATGCACACATCCAAATCATTTAGTCCTATTGTAGTTGGTATGTCCTGAAAATCAAGTTAGTAGTACCATACTAACCATCTGATCCGTTGCTATCAAATGGACAGTTAAAAGACGAATGCCCATGTTCCAACTTCAAGAAGAGTTTGCCATTGACTGGACGGTCAGATTGTCTTGCTGGTCTACATTTTCGGCTATGCCCCATCAACAATGGATGATCATACAGTTCAATAGTTTAGATGGTCCAGATTGACGAACATAGCATCATATGTACGGTCGACATATTCATGATCATGATCCACCCTTCTCTACAGACGCTTCTAAATGGTAAATGCTTATTGAGAAAAACTTTGATACTCTGGCAGATCGTGATGGATGATATGCAGGCACTAGGAAATTACTTAGAAATTGGATACAAAGTATACAAATTATTCAAATTATACAATTCTGGGTTTGAGTTTAGATGCCTAATGAGCCAAAAATTACACTTATTTGAATATATGAGTGACAGATTAATGGACATTTATGGTATGATTGAAAATAGAAAATATCCAACTGTCCTATCTCAACAATCAAGGGTCCACCAATCAGAGGCTACAATTGCTCAACCAACATGATTTTTGGGCTGCAAGTTATCAATTGTGTTTACAACAATTTAGTCGCTTCAACTTGAGTTAATTAATGCATGCCATGCTAACGCTTTCTAAATGCATGCGTATCAAGTGTGTACTCCGTCAGAGTATCAAATAAGTCCGTGCTTATTATATATTTCTTATCCAATGGCTTTTCAATTGTCACTAATTCTCTCTCCTGCTATTGTTTATTGTTATTGGTGGGCCATGAAGATGTGGTATTGATTTAGCCCATTGGATGGTACTTGGTAGTTCCCATATAGTTTTGGCACTCAATGAAGAAAAGTCATAAAAGCTTCCTAAACAAGGGGCTTTTGAAATGTGGTTTACCTATCATTAGAGGATCTATGGCTGGCCCACTTCCATTAAGTAGGCCCACTAACATCTTGTGGATATTATGCTATGAAACACACCACCAAAGTAACTCATCAGTAGAGATTATCATGTGGGAATGTTCCTCCATTTTGTAATTTTTTAGTCTCTTGTGATTGTGATTTGTTGATTTTTGTTGTGGACATACACCTAGACTTCCATGGACTGATGCTGTTTTGGATCTTTTTTTATCTGATTACGGACCTTGATCAACGCTTATATCGACACGTGAGATTTGAAACATCTTAATCAGAAACCTAATTTTTCAAGGACACGATTAATGCGTGTGGTTTTTTCACTGCCTAAATGGTGGTGATTCATCTGCCGTAGAATCTGGAGTGCCTACGTGGAAGTCAGCCATTGTGGATTGAGCTTGACCCAAGAATCACAACGATAGGATGATCTTAGATATTGGTTACCAGCCGTTGAATGGATATCTTACTATTTATCTTTTGCCATCTATTTGATTGATGGTAGCTAGTTGATTTTCTAGAATTGTTGAATCAGGTATGATTTTTGGCATATGGTCCATCCACGATAGAGGGTACAGCTTGGATGGTCTGGATTGCGTCTATTTAAGCCACGTACGGTGGATAAGTATCAGTACTGAAAAGATAATAGTGGAGAACGCACAAGCGCATCTCTGAATAAGAATGTAGGCCCGGAGTACGAGAAATAATCAGACGGTGACCTCATCTCTGAGGTCATTCACCAATGGTGCTTCAATTGAGAAAATGAATTCCGCAATAGGGGTGGGACCCACAGGAGCATGATACACGTGGAGCCACTTGAGCAGTGCAAGTCAAGAAAATTCGTGTGGTCGTCACAGACGGTTAAAGATGAGAGAAGGTCTGGAACCGTCGACAACTACTGTTGTACCCACCGCGTACAACATCGCAGCTATGTGTGGCCGATCATGTTGTATGTGTATTATCCACTCCGTCCAACCCATTCCAACTGTTATCGTAACCATTCATCCAAAATATCACCTACATAAAATACTTACATTGGCCACAATACCATGAATAATGCAAAAAATAACGCCTAAAACATTTAAGTTCACATGGTAAGGTCTGCATGTGTTTTTGATCGGGCAGATTTTTGTATTTTTTCTCTTCATACTTATGAGCTACGCATGATGAAGGATTTGGATAGAGTAGACACACGTCGGTGGGCCAGATCCCAAGTGTTCGCTATGGTGTGGCCCACCTGAGTTGTGGATCGGGCTGATGTTTGGCTCGACGATCTAGAATCGAGTGTTTCGGCTGTTGGAAGGAGTGGTTACAAGAACGACATGGTGGATCCACAGAGCTTTATTAATGTAAAGCACTGCCTACAACGGGTGTTGAAGAGGATTAGAGTCCGAGAACGAAGGTGGCACGTTCCATGCCCAAGGAAATCGGGCGAGTTAGATGGTTAAAGGGCCTCGCCCAATGCTGCGAAGATCAGGGCCATTCATCCCTGGGGACATCTATTAACAAGCTCTCACACTATACGTTCTAGCGGTTAGGTGGGTCACACTTGTAGGAAAAAAGTATATGGCCGATTTAGAACCAAGTGACAAAGGTCCACATTCAACTAGGGTTTGACTGGAAGGGCATCTTCATGGTGGGCCCCGCCTGAAATGTTGAAATGTAGTGTCTGACTCATATATTATTAAAATGTTGGAACTCGTGGAAATACACGGATCCTAATCAAGTAATTACTATTACACAAATAAGCTGGAAAAAATTAATCTGAATCTTATGTGAAAAAATTTTTATGGTATAAATTCATGGCATAAAACGACAATTAATGTTTTATACAAATAAAATTATAAGAGATAGTAGATCTTTCCGATTCAAATAACCTTTGAATCTCCTTCAAAACCCTAGGTATCTTTTAAACTCTTTAAACACCTTAGAAAGCTCTAATCATCTCCCTAATTCCAATTACACTTGCATATATATACTACCCAATGGGAATAGTAAACAAATCACGCACACCTATAGAAGACGCGTGTAGTTTTACATAAGTATGCAATTTAATTCCTATTTTGATTGGGTAGTATATTTATTAAGTGTAATCAGAATTAGGGAGAGAAATAGGGCTTTCTGAGGTGTTCTAAAGGATTCTAAGGTTATAGTTAGGATTTTAAATGATTTTAGAGAGTTGTTGGAATGGGTAAGATCTACTTAAATGATTGGGTAGTATATTTATTGGGTGTAATCGGAATTAGGGAAAGAAATAGGGCTTTTTAAGGTGTTCTAATTAAAGGATTCAAAGTCATATTTAGGATTTTAAATGATTTTTGAGAGTTGTTCGAATGGGTAAGATCTACAATATTTTATAATATTGCTTGCATAGTATATTAATTGTCGCTTTATGATGTAATTTTTTTTTTCGTAAGAAATTTTTCACATAAAGTTCATATTACCTTCTTGTTAGGTTTATTAGTGCAATTGTGATTACTTGCTTGATTCTGTTGCACGTGCTTCTAATGTAGAACATTGCATAAATACATTCTTAGCATAATTGGACTAAAAGAAGGTAGATCGTAAATTGATCATAACTTTTTATCCGAGTATCGTTACGGGACGCACAACCTATCCATCCGAGTAGGTCGCGTCTGTTCGATTTGTTAGAAAACGTGCGTTTTCAACTCAAAAATGATATTTTAGGATATATATATATATATATATATATATATATATATATATATATATATATACACACACACACTATTTATAGTAATTCCAAATTTCTTTAATTTTTTTTTTTTAAGTTTTAAAATTTTTTTTAAGAAATAACTTGTAATTATGTTAGGACTCTTCTTGCAAAAGTTTATTTAGAATTTTTATTTTAAGAAATTAAGTTTTAGGAGAGTTTTAATAGAATTAAGATTTTTATTAAATTTAAAATTTTTCTTTTTAATGGTGTAACAGGACACATTATACAATCAATTAATTTACAAATTTTCATGAATATTATTTTTGTTTTCCTAATTTTTTTTCGTGGATTCTAAAAAGTTTACGTGAGGAGTATAGAAAAACCTCATGAATTTGAAGACGGTGATCAACCTCATCACGTTCACCCCTACGTCAGCTTCCTCGTCCTACCATAGGCCACTTATTGTTTGTGAGATGCTCGCGCCTTTCGTCCAACCACGTGTTTGATCGGGATATTCAACTAGAGGTCTCACATGCTCGCAAACCCAATCCAGTCACCCCTTATGTCCAACCACGTGATGATCGAGACCATTCATGTAGAAGGTCCCACAGCACATGGCTCACATGTAAAAGAATCTCGAGGATCAGTGACGCTAACCGTCCATGCCAAGTTGAGTTGGAAACTTGCACTGACGGTTACTTCTGAGTCATATTTTTATATGGACAATGAGATTTTTTATGATCCATATTTCCCATATGGACCATCTACATTTTGGTCTACCAGATGAACAGTCTCGATCATCAAGTACCGGGGCAAAAAGGAAAGAGGTTCTTTCGTATACATCTTCAGCTTTTACGAAGGTCCAAAAGATTAGGTTGACCATCAGATCTTGCAGGCAACCAATCAGGGCCATTTACTCAATTGAGCCTCTGAAACATGCAGATAGAAAGCTGCTGTTTATGCCTTCCCTCTCAAGTCAACCCTCAATAAGAAGGGAAAGCATATGGGACCCACCAGACCAAACCATTCCCAACTGTAGAAAACAGTGAAACCCACCCTTGCATTGTATGGATCCCGACTTGAAAGGGACGGCTGAAAATGACTTTGGTTGTTCATTGGACGACCAAACACTAAATGCTACCGGCTTCGGTGGTCTGGTCCCACCTATACCACTTCTTGACTTTCCTGTAACCGGGATTATATGAATCCTCGAGCTCTGTGGGACCCATGGCTATATTTGCCTCATGTCCACTACCTCCATAACTAGTACGTGAGATAACATGATGGAGATCCAAAACTCAAGTGGGCCACACTCCAAGCAACGGTATAGATTGAACGTTCATATGGCCTATTCGCCGCCTAATTCGCCCCGACAATGCCATACCCGGTTAGGAAGGCGTCCCTGCCCGCCGCCTAATTCGCCCCGACGACGCCTTGCCCGCCGTGGCACTGGCCCCGCCCACTTAGCACGGCGCCCCTGACCTCCTCCTAATTCGCCCCGACGATGCCCTGCCCGCTTAGCACGGCGTCCCTGTCTGCCGCCTAATTAGATTCGACGACACGCGCGCGCGTGTCTGCGGGCAGGCGGGCGGGCGGCGCAGGCGCTGGTTACTAGCGCACTTGGCGCACTTCGTGCACTCGCGCACTTGCGTAGTAAGAAATGTAGCCCGCTTAGCATGGAGTCACTGCCCGCCGCCTAATTCGCCCCGGCGACGCCTTGCCCCACCCACTTACCACGGTGCCCCGGGCGGTCGCCTCATTCGCCCCGACGACGCCTTACCCGCCGTGGCAGTAGCCTCGCCCGCTCAGCACGGCGTCCTTGCGCGGCGCCTAATTCGCCCCGACGATGCTCTGCCCGCCGCCTATTTCGCCCCAACGACGCCTTGCCCGCCGTGGCACTGGCCCCGCCCACTTAACACGGCGCCCCTGACCGATCCAATGCTGGCATAGAACACAAACATCACAGTGGGCGTTTCAGGCCCACATTGAGGACTTTGGTCTTATGCACTGCGTGGGCCGCCACAAAATGGGGCCCAAATTATGCGGTATACATGTAATAGTAATACACTAAACACTCAAATAAACAGTTTGAGGGTTGATATTAGACGGTGAGACATTTGGAAAACATGCATCGCAATCCAGACCATCAAAATCAAGATCTGATTGAGGAACGAATTCCTACACCAGATATCATGCTGGTCAGGAGATCGCAGTCATGAAGTTGGTCGTCGTTAAATCAGCTAGAAGAAGAAAATGGTTAGCCGTTCAAATTACGGTAGTAACTACATCCCATTTTCTTTCAGCCGTCCACGTTAGATCCTACGACCGCATTAATTTTCTCAATAAGTAAGATTCCGGGCTATATCTGCCCACAAATGAGACAAATTGAAGTTGAGAAATTCTTGGCTGATTTGCTCGGGGCCATTTGCCCTCCATTGGGACACGTGTCCACTCCTTGTACGTGCAACAAAAAAAAATCTATGGAGCCATTTGCCCTCCATTGGGACACCTTTGATTGCTCTTGCCCGTTCATCAAAGGTGGGCCTCACATGATATAATCGTTTTGTAGTATAATAATATTAACCATCCATTTCCTAAAAGTTGATCAGATGGTTAGGATCATACCATCAGAATGACTTTTGAGGAGGCAAGACCAATAATCAAAGGTGGATCCTACATGAAGGATGGTCTAGATGAACGGTCTAGATCGTCATGTTGTGAAGCCAAAGGGGAAAGCTGAAGGGACCCACCAGATGAAATTATATCCGTAAGCTCCAGCTGCTGAAAGGAATGGGGCCCACGCACATGAATCCCCAACTGAAGTGGGATAGCTCCAGACAAAGACGTTGATAGCCATTTGAATTTGGACAAGTGAGCAGGAGAGCAGATGCCATCGGCTTTGATGGTCCCACCACTTTAGTCGATTCCATGGGCTTTTTGACTTTCCTCACCACTTTTAAATACTTCTTCTCATCTACTGTGTGGACCCGCCAACTGAATGATGCTCATCAGAAACTCAAATCAACAGTGCAAAAAGGTTTAGAACTATTGAATGTAGAGATTGTGGCGACCCATCCACAGCACAAAGCACCACATCATCTGTTAGTTGGACTTTCTCCAAGCTGTTGATATGTAATCCTCTCAGGTCCTACAATCAGTGGCTGAGATCACCTGATCAGTTATTTTTGGGGCATATGCCCCCACCCACATAAGGGGTCTTAGATGAAAGGTCCAAATGCGGCACCTGCACCGAACTGCAGTCCTTACCAGTTAGAACTGAAAAGCTGAGTATAATGTGTAAACCCTGGGTTATTAGGATCCAAAATACAATCAAGATAATGTTTACACATCAATTGGAAAATTCATACGCATTTTGTTGTATTTTATGTCTTAAATCAAGTCAAATACAGGGATTGTTGATGCCATCGCCAAACTGTTTGATGTCACCTTCGATGGCATCAAATATTGTTCAATCGCATCGAGATTTTTCGGTTTTTCTCCAATTGGCCACCGGACTATCAGGGCATTCTTTCAAGGAGAGTATTTGATAGCACCTATCGAATATAGCTCGATGCAATCGAGAATTTCTAGAAGATCATATTGTCTCTGGATAGTTGATGTGTTATTTCGATGACATTGAAGACTGTTCGATGACATCGACAGTATCCGCGCGAATTTTGGTAGAGTTGCGATTATGTAAGAGTTGTTTCTAATTTTGTTTGGGATTCTTTCATAGCTTATAAATATGAGTATAAATGGGATTGAGAGATATTACTAAGGTTTCTAATTCGTTCAAGGGTTCTAAAGGGTGTAACAAGGGTGAGATTAGAAATTATTTGAATTAGGTAATCTCTCTCTTTATAATTTTTGCTTTCATAGTAATTATGTCACTTTGTGCTGTGATTTTTTCCCGCAAAGATTTTCTACACTAAATTGATGTGTTATCTTTGCTTTTGCTTGGTGTGATTGGATTACTCTCTAGATTCATCTCCATGACTTCCACGGTCCCTCGACACATTTTTCATCCAATGGTGGTGGAATATATCCAAACCGTTCATTTGTACATAGTTCTCAAGACTTCACCAATCAGTGGCTAGGATTTCCCTGCCTGACCCACTATAGGGCCAAATAAAAGAAAGGTCCAGATCTTGCACATGTGTACTACACATACGGATGAATGCAACACTGCGTACGTTGAAATCCAACATCATGTCTACCATCACCTAGCTGTGAAGCTACAAATATCATTAGAGTTCCATTAATGACGCACCCAAACACTTTTAAATGTACGCCGGCCACTTGTTCAGTGTCAGGACTGCATATGACTCATGAGCCCAAAAGTCAAAGGGCCATTTGGACTTACATGAAATAGGTTGATTCCAAGTTGAGGAAATACAGGCAAGCATCCACATTCAACAGACAATTCACAACATTCAGTGGTCAGGATTGTTTATGGGGAGTTATTTAAAACTACGGCTGTATGTTTGGGACTTGATATGATGCAGGTACTCAGAAATTGAACAGGAGCCGCATATTAACATAAACTAGACTTACAGTCCAAAAATCAGATTGGTTGAACAATCCTAACCTCTGATACGGTGACACTTGTTTATTGAAATAGAACCGTTGGATATTTCACTTTTTACTGTCTAATAAATGTCCAGCAATCTGATAGTCAGATAATCAAATAACCATAAGTGGTTCATAGTACATCTAAACTTGGATCCATAATTTGGACAGTTTGATTTGAATCCGTACAACATGCACAATTTCCAAGTGTCTGTGTATCATCCATCACACTCGGCCCGAGTGTGAAAGTTTTTCTCACTCTCTAATCCAGACTGTTCAGTTCACGTGGTAGGCCACATTGTAAATGGGTGATGCCCAAAAAATCTCACATCTGAGTATCTTAGACAAAATATTGGTCGATATTTCCCCTATTTTTGCAAGCCACCATTAGGAAGTTAGCATCTTCTATAAGCGGGAGATTTAGTAGCAAGGGCCATCCATAGAGGCCCACTTGATGAATGGTCTAGATAAGAGTAGTAAGGGCCCGGGTCAAGTGCCTGCCCGGCCTAGCGAGCCCAGCCCAGCTTTGGACCGTGCTTTGACTAATTAATGCGGCCTGTGGGCTGTGCTTGGGCTTGGGCCTGGCATGAATGACCTGATAATTTTCTGACCAAGCTTGGTCTTGAGTCATTTTGGGGGTGTTTGGATGTAAGTTATTTAAGATAAGTTACTTATGCCTCAAGTAACTTATCTTGGTTTCTACTTATAATTAATCATAAACCAAACTTATAAGTTTTCTCGAATAAGTTACTTATCTACTGTTGTAAGTAGAAAAAGTAACTTATTTGGTGGTATCCAAACCGGCCCTTAGCTAACCCAAAGCAACCAAGTCCAGCCCAGGCTGACTTCATATGCACATATTTTCCATTCAAATCATGGGTGAAGCAACACATGCATCTTGCATGAAGATACTAGATGGTTGGGTTCCTTTTTTTAAACGTCTATTTCTTTGTGCAAGTGCACCCCCACTTGATCTGTGGAGGGATTTGATCAATTTTCGAGTTGGGCTGGGTCTGGAAAGCCCAACCATTTTCTGAGCTTGGGTTTGGGCCTTTTGTGATAGGCCAGTGCCGCACAAACTTGCCTGTTAGCATTTCTATGAAACAAGAAAAGCATGGTATTGCTTGGCCAGCTTCTTCACCAACTTCCTTTTTTGTTCATTTTCTTCAACCCTTCTACGTCCATGTATGTAATCTCTAGTCAGATTTTCTCCACCTGCAGTTCACCATATTACAACGAAACCAAGTATATCTAACACTTGTAGGGATATTAATAAGTCAGGCTTCGAGGCCTAGCCCGCCAAGGGATGGGGGCATCATTTTCAAGCCATGAGTAATTCCCAGGCCCACTTAAAGACCCCATAAATGAACGGGACAGATCTTGACAACTTTTCTCGATTGAAGCCTGACATGAGCAAAACAAATAACCATAGTTCGAAAACCAAAAAACCTAGCTCAATTCAATGTTCAGCCAGGTTGGGTTGACTCAACCCTACCCAACTCGACTCGATATTTAGTTATTATAAATTTAAAATATTAGGAATATAAATAGATATTTAACATAGTTTAATTTCGTATTAAGTAATATAGTATGTAAGTCGAATCAACAACTATACAAGTGCCTCATTGGTTAAGGGTGTTGGTGAAAATCTCACCTAGACCCACTAAAATGCTTGTCCTTTTGCAGTTGCTAGTTTTTCAGCCCAAATAAAGGATTGTTATGGACAGATGTCTTAAATCTGTCTGGTGGTCTGTCGATGATATCGACAGGACCGTCGATGATATCGAGGATGTCATCGACAGGGTCTCGATGCCATCGATAATTCACAGTATTTTTCACCCTTGGTCGCTGGACAGTTTTGGTCCTGTTTCGATATCATCGAAGGACTGTCGATGATATCGAAGCTATTATTGAGGTTGTCATCGAGAGTGGCTCGATGACATCGATAAGTTTCTCAGATGCGATTGCGGAAACGTAGATTTTGCGGATTTTGTTTCCTATTTGGATTCTACCTCTTTCTATTCTTATATAAAGGGATATATCCGGGATTGGGGATGTAAGAGGGTATTCTAAGGCTTTCTAAAAGTGTTCCAAGGGTTTCTAAAGGGATTTTAGGGTTTCTAAAGGGTGTAGCAAGGGCGAGATTCGAGGTTGTTCGAATCGGGTAAGTCCTTTCTCTTTGTAATTTCTATTTTCATAGTAGAGATCTGTCGCTTTGTGCCGTGGTTTTTTCCCGCAAGGGTTTTCCACGTTAAATTTGTGTTCTCTTGTGTGTGCTTGGTGTCATTGATTTGCTATCCTAGATCTAGATCTGTGTGATTCCGCAGGTCAAAATCCTCAACAAGTGGTATCAGAGCAATCGGTTGGGGCACAGATCTGAATCTACAGGATTAGTAATAATGGCGAGCGCCATGTATGAGATTGAGAAGTACTCAGGAAAAAATAATTTTGAGTTATGGAAGATTAAGATGATGAGTTCCTTAATCAAGCAAGGCGAAGATGGTGCTCTTGAGGAGCGGAAGTCTACTATAACTGATGATGATTGGAATACTCTTGATAAGAAGGCCTTATCATCGATCCGTTTATCTCTACGGATGAGGTTCTCTACAACGTCATGAGGGAGAAAACTGCGGCTAAGTTATGGGCGAAGTTAGAGGATATCTATGCGAAGAAATCCTCATAAAATCGCCTACACTTGAAGCAGCAGTGGTATAACTTCAAGATGGCAGAAGGTGGAGATCTGGAGGCTCACATCAGCAACTTTAATAAATTGGTTTGTAAATTGTTGGATATGGAGTAAGTGATGAAAGATGAAGAACAGGCATGTATGTTGCTGAATTCTCTCCCGGCGTCTTTTGAGGCATTCAAGGACACTATGTGCAACACGAATAAAATCCTGAGTGTCGTTACCGTTATCTCGGCTCCTCAAGGGAAGGCTATGAGACAACTAAACAGCGACATGGGGACGTCTTCTGATGCACTGTTTACAGTGGGTAGTAATTATGGACAGGGTACAGGTTCTTTAGGTTATAGATCCAAATCCAAAGGCAAGGGCAAATGAAAGGTAAAGTGCTGGAATTGTGGGAAGGAAGGACATGTGAAGAAGGATTGTGGAAATCCTAAATCGAAGAGAGAAGATTCTGAGGCTTCGTACAGGGAGGCCAATGTTGCCACGTCAGATGGATCGAGTGGATGTGATGGTGATGTTTTGTCTGTGTCTATGATCAAGCGGTCATACGATAATTGTAAGGACAAGTGGATGCTAGACACAGGGGCATCTTTTCACATGACTACTCATCGGAGTTTGTTCGCCAGCTATAGCGAGTGCAATGGTGGACAGGTGTTTATGGGCAATGGCTTTGCCTGTAATGTTGTGGCTGTTGGTACGGTACGCATCAAGATGTTTGATGGGGTGGAGCGTATCTTGACTGATGTCAAGCACGTTCCTGATTTGAAGCAGAATCTGATTTCTCTTGGTGTACTTGAGGCAAAAGGATGCAAGTACACAGGTATTGATAGTGCTCTTAAGGTATCTAAGGGGGCACGGGTAATCATGAAAGCGCAACGACTCGGTAACTTATACAGGTTGATCGGGAGCACTTCAAACGGTGGAGCTACAGTGGATGTAGCAGATTTCACCTCTGCACGTGTGTGGCATGTTGGGTATGGTCACATGAGAGAGCAGGGTAGGAAGGCTGAAACATGCGGACAGGGATATAGAGCAGGTGGAGCAGCCACCTGTGAGAAGAATCATACGGCATGATCGCAGGATATCGGCGAGGTACATGGACAACTCCAATATCGCAGGGGATTCATCTTCTATTCAGATGACTCTAGGTGAGCCTGATGCTGAGAAGTGGAAGGTGACTATGGGCGATATGATGGATTTGTTGTACTAGACCGACATATGGAAGCAAGTGGAGCTTCCAGTGGGCCGGAAAGCGGTTGGATGCATTGGATCTTTAGGAGGACACAACATATATACAGGGCGAGGTTGGTAGCGAAGGGATATGCTCAGAGAGAAGGGTTCGGCTTCTCAGAGATATTCGCACCGACGGTATTGCAGGTGTCTATTAGATCCGTGATTGGCGCTGGTTGGCCAATGTGATCTTGAGCTGGAAGGATGGATGTGGAGTCTGCACTTCTGTAAGGGAAAGTGAAGAGTAGATCTACATGAAGCAACCAGAGCGGTTCGAAGTTAAAGGGACTGAGAAAAGACTTTGCAGGAGGTCGTGGTTTGACCTGTCACCTAGCCAGTGGTTTGATTCCTTCATGGTGAGTCAGGAATTGATGACATGTAAATCACCAATTATGACATGTCTGAAATCAATGTACTGAAGACTCGATTAAGTGGGATATTTAGAATGAAGGATCGGGGGGCTGCAAAGATGGTTCTCGGCTTTGAGACTGAAGGCTTTAGTAATCACAGGAAGAATACCTTGTGTGCAGGTATTGATCAATGATGTGATGGGCCAGGTAAAGCCGGAGAGCATTTCCTACGCATCTCTCCTCAAGTTTTCCTCAGGACATGTCCCAAAACAGATGAGGAAAAGCAGGATATCTCATGAGCCTTATTTCGAATGCGGTTGGCAGTGTATGCCATGGTCTGGATTAGACCGATTATTTTCATAAGCTATCAGTGTTGTGAGCAAGTACCTCAGCAAGCAATATTGGGTAGCGGTGAGATAGTAAGAAGACTACGTATTTTCTTTTGGGAAGACAAGAGCAAAGGTGGTTGAGCATGTGGATTTAAATCCGGCAGACATGATCAACAAGAATGTTCTTATAGAGAAGTTTAAGTTCTGTGCATCTTCTCTAGGCTTGGCGATGATGTAAAAGGAAGACGGAGTGTACAAGAGAAGCTATGATGTGATGTAGAAATAAGAGAAGGGGACAAGAAGTTACACGGATGAAGATTGAAGACATGGTGGAGATTGTTATGGACAGATGTCTTAAATCTGTCTGGTGGTCTGTCGATGATATCAACAGGACCGTCGATGATATCGAGGCTGTCATCGACAGGGTCTCGATGCCATCGATAATTCACAGTATTTTTCACCCTTGGTCGCTGGACAGTTTTGCTCCTATTTTGATATCATCGAATGACAGTCGATGATATCGAAGCTATTATCGAGGTTGTCATCGAGAGTGGCTCGATGACATCGATAAGTTCCGTAGATGTGATTGCGGAAACGCAAATTTTACGGATTTTATTTCTTATTTGGATTCTACCTCTTTCTATTCTTATATAAAGGGGTGTATCCGGGATTGAGGATGTAAGAGGGTATTCTAAGGCTTTCTAAAAGTGTTCCAAGGGTTCCTAAATGGATTTTAGGGTTTCTAAAGGGTGTAGCAAGGGTGAGATTCGAGGTTGTTCGAATCAGATAAGTCTTTTCTCTTTGTAATTTCTATTTCATAGTGAAGATCTGTCGCTTTGTGCCGTGGTTTTTTCCCGCAAGGGTTTTCCACGTTAAATCTGTGTTCTCTTGTGTGTGCTTGGTGTCATTGGTTTGCTATCCTAGATCTAGATCTGTGTGATTCCGCAGGTCAAAATCCCCAACAAGGATGAAGTGTGACAAGTAGCAACTAACTAGAGCTAGAAGTGTCAGTTTGTTGCTTGAAAATGGTAATCTGCAAGAGGGACCATTCGCATTTACAAACGGAATGCAATTTCAAATAATCCCCATTCACGAGCATTTGGCTCCAATCTGGATTATATACCACACTCGTAATACATGTTTCATGACAATGACATTCGACTTTTGCAACGCTTGTATAATATTTTATATAAAAATGATTTTACAATAAGGAAGAAAAAGTGAGTACAGTTCAAACAAATAGGAGATCCCTTGAAGAGTACAGTCAGTAGCCAGCAAGCAGGAGATCATTGGGTGAGGCTGCAACACCTTAAGGCCTTTATGTGGCGACCTTCGATTGGGCCAACCCTGTGTTATGTGGATTTAGTACATACTCGACATAAGCTCTTTCAAACAACGTTTTACATAGCCTCATCTCCAATAGCAGAACGTGGCCCAATCAAATGTTGCCACATCAAGGCCTTATGTATTGGGTGAGACCGAGTGTCACCTTATCTTTGCTACCCTTGCAAGCATTTCTTTGTCACTCAAGTCATTTGAGTTTCAATTGGAGACTAATTGTCACAAAAGCTTTTACCCAATAGCCAAATACCTGAATCAGTCATTAGTAATCAAGGGAGGGAGAGAGAGAGAGAGAGAGAGAGAGAGAGAGAGAGAGGAAATGAGAAATTTTCAAATCACCCTCACCCTCACCCTCTCAACTCACTTCATACCACTATCATGTTTCTCTCCTATCCATCTTCACTATTGAGGAAACTCCCAATGATTCTTTCAATGACCGCATTGATAGGAAAAGAAAGGAAAACGAAACACTTTTTCCATCAATGCATTTCACCTTAGCAAAGAAAATCATGAATTTCACATGTCAATCACTATGCCAAAATAGTAAAAAAACAACAGTTGAAAACCGACTCAAATCTCATATATAAGATAAAAGGTGACTGTTGTCTCACAAATATAAAAATTTCACTAGTTATCAAATAATACCTATAAAGAAATTAATCAACGGAAATCCATGTTTTAATAGTGCTCATGAATTTATTGTTAAATAATTATTACATTATATTTTCTTTTCTTCTACACTAATCCAAACAGTCACCTAGTGTATATGGATCCAGTAAACAGACATAAATAATAAATGTAAAATCAATAAGGTTGTCAATGTGCCTTGTCTAGCATGCTAAACTTTGAATAGGTCCATCTTGGCTCAGCCCCAGGCAATGACCAATTATAGCCCAACAATAATGTGATGCACATGTACCAGATCTATAGAAAGTTCATTGGGTTGCATCTCGTCATTGATGGGCCATATGCCAAAAATTACACTGTAAGATGCTTATAGCGGCCAACTGGAGGTATCTTTCCTATTAAATGTTGACCGGTGGTTGCGCTTGCTTGGGTCATGACATGTGCTCCATCCAAGGTGCGGTCAAATAAACAAATGAATGGTCGGATCTCACATATCAATCCTGTGATATGAGTGACAATGTACTAGCTATCAAGTCCAAGCCCTACCTTTCTGGTGCACATATAAGAAACCAACCTGGGCTTGAGAAGAATTGTTGGAGTTTTGTAAATACAAGGGAAAAAGAAACTTTTAAAAGTTTAGACCAATTGATTAAGTCCTATGGATCAACATATAAATCTACATTTAACCAAAACATAAATTTTAGATGTACCTTTTGATGGCTACTACTGTTGAATGCTATTGGATTGCAGGATCAGTTCTTTAAAATAAAATTTTCTTTCTCAAATCTATCCCAGATGAGTAAAGGCTGTAGAGGGGGGTTATGACTGCAAACAGTGGGTCGCACATATGAACAAGTGAATGCAAGGATATTCAAGGCTATTCTCTCATCTTCTCACTTCTCCTCTCTCTAAGGGGTGACACTCTAAGGAGCTAGGGTATTCAAGGCTCTATGTTGTTTATGTCCTCTCCTTTAGGATATTATCTTATTTATAAGGGAGAGTAAGGGTTTGAGGGAAAAAACACCGGTATGATGCTCCATCACCTATGGACTTTCATAAGTCCCACTACATCTAAAGCCTATGAACCATGCCTAACCATATAGCCAAATTAATTATATTTATCTACTGAACATAATCATTCATATTCAATTCAATTTCCTAATGGACCATAAGATCTTAACTGTTAAAATTACTATCAAGTATGATTAAAACATTTTAATGATTAAAATAAAATTCAATGATTAAAAACATTCATAAAGCTATTTCAAACACTTGAATATCAGTACCAATGAAAAACTACTTAATGGATGGTTGGATCTACTAACTCTTAGCCATAAAAGTGTGTCTCTAGGAGATCAGTGAATCCTTGATGAATATGTGAACTCAACAACACCTACGTACAAGTTACTGTAATGCACATGACATCAAGAACATTAACTTCCCATACATCCTCAAGTCTAAAGAAGCTAATACACACACAAGTTAATCATAGTCCCAGGCATAATGGATCTCTTGGTCTAGAGATTTAAATTAATGGGGTTTAATAATAGAAGCCTATTCTCATGACACACTTATATTCCTACGTAGAGTAAGGCATAAGCATATCAACTCGCCATTAAATCCAATAGTGAAAAACCTTCATCCCAATTTGTCATTGATTCTCACACACAAGATAACCACATAAGAATGATAACAACAACAAGTTTGTCCTACAATTTATTAGGTGATCCTGGAACAATAAAGTACTCAAATCCATGGAACAAATTAAACTCTCCATTGACTAGTGACTGTTATGCCTAATTTCAAGTCCTTAATTAGATGAATCTCTCTCCTTTACTCATGTGTGTGTACATAGTAAGATATACCTACACATTAGTTATGGTATTAACAACATGTTCACATAGGACTTATTGTCATCGTAATCCCAAGTCAAGATCTTCAAATCAATATTTAAGATTAGCACATTGACTTTGCTAGACACACAACATTAATAAAAACCAGTAGCCTTTATGCCTACCCCAAAGCAGAGTAGACCAAGCATTAAGACTCAGCCCAAGATGGGCCCAAGGAAGAATAGTCTGGGGATCCAACCCATGAAATAGCTCAGTCCACTTAGAGGCCTCCAGCTTGAGAGAAATCAAATCCACATTTTGGTTTGTATATTATAATGTGTCACCTACAACAGCCCATAGAGAGGCTTAAAATACAACAGTCACGTGCCCACGCCTCATGCTTATAGACATTCATGTCATGCAAGTAGGCTCACAATGGACGGGCTTGGGACTGGTTAAGTCTAGGATTTTGAAAGGGTCAGCCTAAGCCCAATGGGTATGCTCTGTTTTGGGTTATGATTTTGCTTCACCCGAGCCTTAAGCATTGCTAGCCTTCTGTGCAAGAGCCTTGTTAGCCTTGTGCGTTAGTCAGTCCAAACAGTTCAAAGCACGGGCCATAATGTAGATGGTGTTATGGACAGATGTCTGAAATCTGTCCGGCGGTCTGTCGATGATATCTACAGGGTTTCCAATGACATCGACAGATGTCTTAAATCTGTTTGGTGGTCTGTCGATGATATCGACAGGGTTTCGATGACATCGAAGCTATTCGTTGATGAGATCGACAGTTGCTCAATGCCATCTATATTTCACAGAATTTTTCACCCTTAGTTGCTGGACAGTTTTGGTCCGTCTTCGATGACATCGATAGACCTTCGATGGCATCGAAGATGTTACGCAGATTTTCTGCGGAAACGCAAATTTTACATTTTTTGTTTCCTATTCCGATTCTACTTCTTTCTAAACTTATATAATGGGGTGTATGCGGGATTGGGAGATATTCTAAGGCTTTCTAAAGGAGTTCCAAGGGTTCCTAAAAAGATTTTAGGGTTTCTAAAGGGTGTAGCAAAGGTGAGATTTGAGGTTGTTCGAATCGGGTAAGTCCTCTCTTTGTAATTTCTATTTTCATAGTGGAGATCTGTCGCTTTGTGCCGTGGTTTTTTCCTGCAAGGGTTTTCCACATTAAATCTGTGTTCTCTTGTGTATGCTTGGTGTCATTGGATTGCTATCCTAGATCTAGATTTGTGTGATTCCGCAGGTCAAAATCCCCAACAAGTGGTATCAAAGCTATCGTTGGGGCACAGATCTGAATCTGTAGGATTAGTAATAATGGCGAGCACCAGGTATGAGATTGAGAAGTACTCAGAGAAAATAATTTTGAGTTATAGAATATCAAGATGATAAGTTCTTTAATCAAGGTGAAGATGGTGCTCTTGAGGAGCGAAAGTCTACTATGACTGATGATGATTGGAATACTCTTGATAAGAAAGTTTTATCATCGATCTGTTATATCTCACGGATGAGGTTCTCTACAACGTCATGAGGGAGAAAACTGCGACTAAGTTATGAGCGAAGTTAGAGGATGTCTATGCGAAAAAATCCTCTGAAAATCGCCTACACTTAAAGCGCAGTGGTATAACTTCAAGATGGAAGAGGGTAGAGATCTGGAGGCTCACATCAGCAACTTTAATAAATTAGTTTGCGAATTGCCGAATATAGAGGAAGTGATGAAAGATGAAGAACAAGCATGTATGTTGCTGAATTATCTTCCGCCGTCGTATGAGTCATTCAAGGACACTATGTGCAGCACGAATAAAACCCTGAGTGTCGACACCGTTATCTCAACTCTTCAAGGGAAGACTATGAGAAAGTTAAAGGGCGACATGGGGACATCTTCTGATGCACTATTTACAATGGGCAAGAATTCTGAACAAGGTACGGGTTCTTCAGGTTATAGATTCAAATCAAAGGGCAAGGGCAAAGGAAAGGTAAAGTGCTGTAATTATGGGGAGAAAGGACATGTGAAGAAGAATTGTGAAAATCCTAAATCGAAGAGAGAAGATTTTGAGGCTTCGTACAGGGAGGCCAATTCTGTCACATCAGATGGATCGAGTGGATATGATGGTGATGTTTTGTCTGTGTCTACTATCAGACAGCCATACGATGATCGTAAGGATGAGTGGATGCTAAACACAGGGGCATCTTTTCACATAACTCTTCATCTGTAATACCCCGGTTCCCGGAACCTGAGTACACTACTCGTTTTCCAAAAACCCGAGTGTTAATCTTTAAAATATCTCAATTTTTATGTACATTTTTTTTATATCAGAGTTAACCATTTAAGCGGAATAAAAAATAATCCAAGTATAAGAGGGAGTCTAAATATACATAACCAAGGTTTCAAGCGGTTATCCAAAAACTTATACAAACCAACGTCCTAACTTTTACAAAATACAACAGTATAAATTAAATACAAAAGAAGTCAGGAATGGAGAGTCGCAAGATCATCTAGCTCCTCCCATTCCACATGAACACCAGCATACGCATCAATTACGTCTCCTGCACACTGAGTACGGTTTGATAGCGTCAATGGCTATCGCAGTGAGGTATACCCCTCAAGATTTATCATATCACCCAGATGCATAATTAAGCATAGTTAACAAAAGTAGTGTATAATGTTCACTCCCCAAGTGCAGGATTGTGATGTAGTAATAAACTTGGTAAGACCGAGGTCGAATCCCAAAGGACTGATACTTGTATGTTATCTGAAACTAAGTAGAAATATAACTAGACTAAGATGTAATCTAAATTAAATAGAATTGAAGGAATAATGTGAAACAATTATCTAAAACTTAAGAGAATTCAGAGGAAGGAAACTAGGGATTCAGAGGATCCAATTGTAGAGATCAAGGAGATCTTATGCCTGCATCAAAACTCAACTGAACTTACTTGATATAGTTTCAAAGAGATGAAAGATATATGAATTAGAATGGATTTCATCACCAAACCATGCCCAGGAGACAAAGTCAACAACAGAATTAAACGAATTAACAACCAATCAGATGATTATGAAGGTTAGGAAGGGTACCGTCATCCAACCATGCCCAGGAGACGATGGTGAACAATAGGGCTTCCTGACGTCATAAACATAAAAAGGGAACGGAAATACTCAAAGCCACCGTAGATCTATTGTAATTTCAGTCACAACAAACCATTGAAAACTAAAAATATCCCCTTAATTAAACTAAAATCAAATTCAGTTCAACTAGCATGAATCAAAATCGTAGAATCGGTCCCATCACACTACAAACTTCACCTCTTGGCCCAAGCCAAGAGGCTCAACCCAACATGAATGGGCTGGAACCCGTAAACAAAACAAAATAAATAAATAAATAAAAATAAAAAAAACCTTTGTCTTTTTCCCCTACTGACGTCCAGTCGATTGATTTCCTGAATGAATTTCTCTCTCCTCCCTCTTTCTCTTTATAGTTGTTGTGGTCGATTGCTGGGTTATGGCCGTGAGAATCGATGCAAGTAGCAGGCGGTGGAATAGCTCTTTACGCACAACAATCGGTCTCTGTTTGTGCAGCGAAAGCCCTTACGCTCTACCCTGTTTTTAGGACGATGGAGTGGATGCTTTTGGAATCTGAACCATTCAGACTCCTTGGTGACGGACAGCCGCCCCCTGGGAAGGTTTTGGACGATCCAGATCATTGGACCGATCCTCTCTATGGACGTATAACAGCCCGAAAAATCCAGCGATTTTCGGATGTGGAACCTAACGCAGTTACTGCGTTGAACTGATGGTGGGGCCCGTTTTCGAAAATTGATGAGAAATCCAATCTGTCCATTGGATGCGGAACGAAAAACCATGTAGATGTGGTCAGTTTTAGATTTCTGATACTGCGGCCCACTGAATCCGTGCTTCAGTCGTTCAACCTGCGTTTGAATGCTATCTTCCTGTGTGTGCGTGCGTTGTTGCAGATGTTCACCATGACTATGGTCGACGCCCCCTCTTTGATGCATTGGATGTCTTGGATCACCAAATAAGATGATGAAGATGGCCCACTAAATTCGTTGGTGCGGACGCTGGCGGAAAACAGATGTCTGTTTCTGTTTTTGAAGAGGAATCGGTCAGCACTGTTGTTTGACCGGACTCTCCGTCCGGTGCACATCTTGTGCACGTGTACCCTCTTTATGACGTATAACAGCCCGAAAAATTCGGCGATTTTCGGACGTGGAACCTAACGCAGTTACTGCGTTAGACTGATGGTGGGGCCCGTTTTCGAAAATTGATGAGAAATCCAATCTGTCCATTGGATGCGGAACGAAAAACCATGTAGATGTGGTCAGTTTTAGATTTCTGATACTGCGGCCCACTGAATCCGTGCTTCAGCCGTTCAACCTGCGTTTGAATGCTATCTTCCTGTGTGTGCGTGCGTTGTTACAGATGTTCACCATGACTATGGTCGACGCCCCCTCTTTGATGCATTGGACGTCTTGGATCATCAAATAAGATGATGAAGATGGCCCACTAAATTCGCTGGTGCGGACGCTGGCGGAAAACAGATGTCTGTTTCTGTTTTTGAAGAGGAATCAGTCAGCACTGTTGTTTGACCGGACTCTCCGTCCGGTGCACATCTTGTGCACGTGTACCCTCTGTACATGCAATGTACATGTGAGGTCCATCGCAATGCATCTTACGAATCCGTTCCATTCATTCACTTCCCCGTCCAATTTAAATGGTTGAGTCCAAAATTGAGGCATATCCAGAGATCAAGTGGGCCTTAGATTGATGATTTATGGGCTGATATGTCCGTTGGATGACTTTCGCAAGGATCCAATGGATGAAATTTGACGTGTACGGTTAATTTATGGTCCTCAGGCCATGTATGGAGTTTCGAGCTAAACGGATGTTGGGAACCCTGTAATCTTGCATTCTGGACGTCTTTCGGGCCACTTGAGCTTCAGTTTCTCGATTTTCTTGGATCTCCGGCGTGTAAATTCATCGATCTTGGTCCCCTGGAGTCTGTCCCTTACCTTTGGTGTCATCAGAGCGTTAAATCCATGCTTTTAGCGGCCTTTTCAGTCTAAGCTCGTAAGTGTACCCTGTATCACAAACATGTTTAAATCAGGCCATTAAATAGTGTCATGTTCGTAAATTCAGGCCATAACTAGGGTCTTATATGTAATATTTGACCCTCAACATATAACAAATATTGTACAAAGATTATCTTAAAAATCAGATAAGGTTCATCAAATACGCATTTATTAAATAAATCACGTAAAATAATCTTATTTAAATGCATAGATGTATGCACATGCTCACAGACCTGGGGATGCACATCCAACTGGTAAAAAGTATCCCTAAGAGAACTAGCCACCCGAAAAAATACTCAAGAGTACGCCCAAGGAGAACTAGCCACCTGAAAATGACTATGATATATAGATCACCCAAGGAAGACTAGTCACCAGGAAAAGTACACGAAGGTACACCCAAGGAGAACTAACGACCCGGAAAAGACCATAATAAATAGATCGCCCAAGGAGATCTAGCCAGCTGGAAAAGTACACAAGGTACGCCCAAGAAGAACTAGTCACCCGGAAAAGACCATGATAATATATAGATCGCCCAATGAGAATTAGTCACCCGAAAAAGTACGCAAAGGTACACCCAAGGAGAACTAACCACCCAGAAAAGACCGTAATATATGCTATGAAAATGTATGATTAGCCCAACCATTATTATTTCAATTTCAAACAATCATTTTAAGAAAGCTCAAAGGTGACTATGGGGGGTTTGTCACCCAGCATAGGCCGACAGCTCAGGCATGGTGTCTCATTCCACCATCCCTGGCTCATGAGGTTAACAAATAGGGTGTTTAAAGGTAACCTACACAACTAGTTGTCAATCGTAGTCCAACAAGTGGAACTTACCATCATAAGGTTATACAAAGGCAATCCATTAAAGCCTCATGAGACAATTGTTCCATAAAAGCCGCAAAGGCCGAATATTCCTTTTAATGGTGCGATAAGAAGGGATTATTCCCCAAAAGCCACAGGGGCCTAAATGATTCCTGAGATGCTAAATTCACACCAGACATTCCTTTTTGCCTATTAAACACAATGGCCACTAACTCGAGGACCTTCAAGCATTCTATCAAGTAATCACATATAACAATTTAAATTACGTCTAATATTGATAGCGCAAGCATGTTTGAAGTATTTGTTTTAAATTAGAATATAAGTATTTAAATCACATCGCATGTTCAAATATTGAATTTAATTCCAAATCATCAGTCATTTATAAGAAATCAAATCGATAAGAGTGATGAATCACATTAAGCAATCAATAAGATAACTGAACGAAGATGAATGAACAAGCTAACTATCAAGATGACGAAAAACTTGAAGGGTGATCCTCACCTCTCAAATCAGGTCCACTTTTCAACACTTGTTGGAATTTACGCACACACTTCAGGATTGGATCCTATCATGAATCGCCAAATGGTACAGTTAGATCCAAGTTTACATCCTATCCATGGTTAAGATCATAACCTAGGTCTTAGGTTTAGGGTTTTATTCTAGAGTTTTAGTCTAGGCCTAGATTTTAACATTTGTACTATGATTGATGTACAATTAGGTAAAATGTTAATAGTGTGGGTAACTTCAAAATAATTATTATCATAACAATATAATTAATATTAACTAACATGGTGATAATAACTATTACGATGGTAATGATAATATTCTAGAAAGATGAATAAAATACTAATACTTAGTAATTAAGATTTTATTCATAATAACTAATGTTATTCTGAATAGTCTACTAATGACTAATTGTTTCATAATCATAACAATGAAAATTAATGGTAAATCAAAATTTTAATTTGGAGAAGGCAAGTTGACTCACATTAGTCAACTCCATTAGATTGACTCGGCGATGGTATCACTCCCCTTCTCTACTATCTCCCTTCTCGTTCCCCTTCTATCTTCATGTCCTCCTCCCTTCTTCTATCCAGACAACACCCGAAGTAAGCAACACATTAGTCTCCACCTGACTGAGTTAACTCGATTCAGGTCGACTCGGTGTAGTAAAATCGGTAGCAACTCGACTCGCCTTCCCTTCTCTCTTTCCTTTTCTTTCTTTCCTATCTCTTTCAACTGCATGTCCAGTAAGATGGCTGGGTCTAACCAGACCCACCAAACTCAACTCAGCTCGACTCAGTGAGGATGGGTCGAGCCAGCGAGCCGCAACTCGAACTGAGTCAAGCTCGCTCACCCTCACCACCGGTCTTCCTCTTCTTCTTCTTTCTTCATGCTTCCTTTCCTTTCTCTCCATCTCGACTAGAAAGATCTAGACTCAATCCAGATCTGGACCGTGACTTGAACTGGTGGGTGCGGCCGCACCATGCTCTCTCTTGCTGATCTTCTTCTTCCTTCTCTCTTTCTTCTTCTTCTTTTCTCCTTTTTTTTTCTTTTTCATCATGGACTGCAATGACTTGGGACAGATAGCTTCAACCGAGTCAGGCAGTTTTGGCAGCCCCAACATCAACTCGAGCTCGGACGGGAATGCGGCACCCCCCCAGCTCTCTCTCTCTCTCTCTCTGCCTCATTATTCCTCTTCTTCCTTCCATCTTCTTTCCCTCTGCTCCTCTCTCTCTCTCTCTCTCTCTCTCTCTCTCTCTCTCTCTCTTCTTCTCTAGTAATTCCTAGCAACCCGACCTCATGCGAGTCTCGGTCAGAGTTGGCTGGTTTGGGAACGAGTCAGGCTCCAACTCGACCTGTGCACCGCCTCTCTCTCCCTCTTTCTCTCTTTTTTTTTGTATCTTTCTTTCCTATCCTCGAAAAACGCCCTAATTCCCGACTATTTATAGCCTTAAAGAAGCCTAGAATCATCGACTCTTAATCAACCGATTAGTTATAGTTTTGGTTGCTTAACCGATGTTGTTTTATGGCCATGGGATTGAATCAAAATTGTGTGGCTGTGATCGGACGGTAGAGATGAACTTCTGGGACCTAGGCCTACACATCTAACGTCTCAGAATGAGCGATGGGACCCACTTAATGGAAATGGGTTTTTCGAATGGATGGGGAAGATGAGTTGAGCTTCCATGGCAGTTTCTCAACAGGTGGCTGATCTGGTGATCTAATGCCTATGGATGGTGTGTATTTGATCACTGATCATTGTGGGACCCATGTTTTGGACGGACAACGATGAAAACTTGGGTTCTTTAGTTTTTAAGTTGTGGTGGCTCTTTCATTGTGAAGGAAGCCCTAAATCGTGTGGAGAGGAAAGGATGGCTGGGATTTATCTAAATGGAAGGCTGAGATGAAGAGAGAGGAATGAATCTCCAGCCAGGCGCGGTGGAAACAGAATTTCTTCTTTAATGAAATACCGCGTGCGACTCCTCTTTGTGGCAGGATTCGTTCGAGTGCACATGCATTTCAACGTGTAATATGAGTTGGGTTTTGTTCAGCCCACTGATCTGATCATGATGGACGGTTCCGATCGTTGGAGTTGATGACGATGGTGGGCCCAAATTCAAACTGACGAACCATGTTTGTCACTGGCGGGAAAAGAAAACAAAAGAGGAAATTTCCTCTTTTGCTCGGGTCAACAGGTCAAACGTGCCTTGATTGGTCTTGAAGTTTCGGGTACGCATTTGCTATCGTACACATTCACAGTGTGTGGGGCCCACCACGATGTATTGATGAATCCATTCCAACCGTTTGTTTTTAATCGGGTTTTTGGACTATCCCATCAAAGATAAGGGGGATCCGACGTTCATGTGGGCCATACTTCCAACGTTTTAGCTCTAATTGTAGATTTCTACTGATATGACGGTCAGACCATTCCGAAATTGAACATCAATGGTAAAAAGCTTCCAAGGGACCACTTAACTAAAGATCAATGGCTAGATTTGTGGTCAGGTGACCCCATACATATTTATAATATTACTTACCATTATCATGACATTTCTAATAACTCTATTATCATTACTTTATTATTAGTAGTAGTAGTAGTATTTACAATTTCTTTTACTTTTCTTTAATTGTTTACATGGGTCACACCCGTAGTAGCGTTATTCGTTCATTCACTCAGCTCCTATAGGGCTTTGATTAGAAGGATTGGATCATTTTATTTTTGTAAGTGGGTCGCGATACATGGGTCTTAACATTCAGTTATCGATTTATTAAAATTAACAGTTGGATATGAAATTGATTGATATTCTAACTATTGAAATTAAGTGGTGGGTTGAGATTTATTAAGTGATGGCGAATAACGTAGGTTATTTGCATATTCAAACAAACATACTAATTTAGTTCATAATAGAGTACGCAAAAGTATGGGGTGTTACATCATCGGAGTTGGTTTGCCAGCTATAGCGAATGCGATGGTGGACAGGTGTTTATGGGCAATGGCTTTGCCTGTAATGTTGTGGCTGTTGGTACGGTGCGCATCAGGATGTTTGATGGTGTGGAGTGTACCTTGACTGATATCAGGCACGTTCTTGATTTGAAGCAGAATTTGATTTCTCTTAGTGTACTTGAGGCAAAAGGATGCAAGTACACAGGTATTGATAGTGCTCTTAAGGTATCTAAGGGGCACGGGTAAACATGAAAGCGCAATGACTCGGTAACCTGTACAGGTTGATCGGGAGCACTTCAAAAGGTGAAGCTGCAGTAAATGTAGTGGATTCCACCTCTGCATGTGTGTGGCATGTTAGGCATGGCCACATGAGTGGGCAGGGCAGGAAGGCTGAGACATGCGGACAGAGATACAGAGCAGGTGGAGTAGCCACCTGTGAGAAGAATCACACGACATAATCGCAGGATATCGGCGAGGTATATGGACGACTCCAATATCGTAGGATATTCATCTTTTATTCAGATGACTCTGAGTGAGTCTGGTGCTGAGAAGTGAAAGGTGACTATGGGCGATGTGATGGATTCGTTATACCATACCAACATATGGGAGCAAGTGGAGCTTCCAGTGGGCCGGAGAGCGGTTGGATGCAGGTGAATCTTTAGGAGGATACAATATAAATACAGGGCGAGGTTGGTAGCGAAGGGTTATGCTAAGAGAGAAGGGATCGGTTTCTCAGTGATATTTCGTCAACGGTATATCAGGTGTCTTTTAGATCTGTGATTGGCGCTGGTTGGCCAATATGATCTTGAGCTAAAAGGATGGATGTGGAGTCTACACTTTTGCAAGGTAAAGTGAAGAGCAGATCTACATGAAGCAACTAGAGCAGTTCGAAGTTAAAAGGGCTAAGAAAAGACTCTGCAGGAGGTCGTAGTTGGACCTGTCGCCTAGGCAGTGGTTTGATTCCTTCATGGTGAGTCAGGAATTGATGACATGTAGATTGTCAATTATGACATGTCTGAAATCAATGTACTGAAGACTCGGTTAGGTGGGACATTCAAAATGAAGGATCGGGGGGGGGGGGGGGGGGGGGGGGGGTGGGCTGCAAAGATGGTTCTCGGCATTGAGACTGAAGAAGGAGTAGGCTTTGGTAATCATAGGAGGAATACCTTGTGTGTAAGCATTGATCAATGATGTGATGGGCCAGGTAAAGCAGGAGAGCGTTCCCTACGCGTCTCTCCTCAAGTTTTCCTCAGGACATGTCCCAAAACAGATGAGGAAAAGCAGGATATCTCATGACCTTATTCGAATGCGGTTGGCAGTGTATGTCATGGTTTGGATTAGACCGGTTATTTCACAGGCTATCAGTGTTGTGAGCAAGTACCCCGACAAGCAATATTGGGTAACGGTGAGATGGTAAGAAGACTACGTCTTTTCTTTTGGGAAGACAGGAGCAAAGATGGTTAGGCATGTGAATTCTGATCCAAAGGACATGCTCTCCTAAATCATTCCTGTAGAGAAGTTCAAGGTCTGTAAAACTTCTCTGGGCTTGGCGATGGCGTAAAAGGAAGACGGAGTGTACACGAGAAGCTATGATGTGATGAAGAGATAAGAGGAGGTCAAGAAGCTACACGGATGAAGATTGAAGATATAGTGGAGATTATTATGAACAGATGTCTTAAATCTGCCCGGTGGTCTGTCGATGATATCGACAGGGTTTTCGCTGACTTCGACAGATGTCTTAAATCTGTCTGGTGGACTGTCAATGATATCGACAGGGTTTCTATGACATTGAAGCCAGTCGTCGATGAAATCGACGGTTGCTCGATGTCATCGATAATTCACAGAATTTTTCACCCCTGGTTGCTGGATAGTTTTGGTCCGTCTTCGATGACATCGATGGACCTTCGATGGCATCGAAGATGTTACGCAAATTTTCTGCAGAAACGCAGATTTTGCGTTTTTTGTTTCCTATTCCGATTCTACTTCTTTCTAAACTTATATAAAGGGGTGTATGCGGGATTGGAAAGTATTTTAAGGCTTTCTAAAGGAGTTCCAAGGGTTTGTAAAAGGATTTTTAGGGTTTCTAAAGGGTGTAGCAAGGGTGAGATTCGAGGTTGTTCGAATCGAGTAAGTCCTCTCTCTTTGTAATTTCTATTTTCATAGTGGAGATCTGTCGCTTTGTGCCGTAGTTTTTTCCCGCAAAGGTTTTCCACGTTAAATCTGTATTCTCTTGTGTGTGCTTGGTGCCATTAGATTGCTATCCTAGATCTAGATCTATGTAATTCCGCGGGTCAAAATCCCCAACAGATGGAACGTGGCCCCAGGCACTATGAGATTGTACATGTGAAGTATCAACAAGTCAAATAAGCAACTTAGCTTGATTGAGGTAATGGATGCTTGGTATATAATTTCAAAGTTCCTAAGGCCTTGTTTGGGATCAAGGAAATGAAAATTGGAATTTGGTAAATTTATGGATTTGCATTTGATGATTTGGCAAATTTCAAAGTCTTATGTTAGTGAATCCAACTTTTGAAGAGTGTTTATTATATGGTAGAACATTAATTACAAATGAATTATTTTTTTACTTTTAAAAAAAAAAAAAGAGTAAAGTTTTGATATTTCTTTAGGTTCTTTTTTTAGAAATTGAATTTCCCCAAATCTATGAATTTATGAATGCGTGGATTTGACAAACCTCAAATAAAAAAAAAACTATCATGGGAAATTTTAAAATTCATCGATTTCACAAATCCATACCCCAAATCGCGGAGGGTTAATGGTCTTCTTTTCCTTTTCTCTTATTTTGATATAATAAAATGATATGTTAGGCCATAAGACTATTGAGTTACAATGACCATTTCACACCAATACTCTCCATTCAACATGTGCATATATGTCAAGCATGCACAACTTAAATATAATATTAAAGAGACAGGACCTCGTAATTGTCTTTGTTAAAATATTAGTTAGCTAATCTTTGGTAGACATAAGGGATATACATATTTCACCACTCGATAGTCTTTTATAAAAGAAGTGGATAATCTACTTCAATACATTTAACGTGCTAATGAAAAACCGGATTAAACACCAAGTTGATTGTTGCCTGAGTGTCACAGAATATGAGAGCTAGAAATGTCATGTCGGCAGTAGATCAATAAGAAGAGACCAAAGCTAGATGGTCTCACTAGTATTATGTCCCATGGACCATTACTTAGCTTTAGTAGAAGACTTAGAACATTTTTCTATGATAGACTAATTTATTCTTCCAAAACTTGCTGTGGAATATAAATATTCATTGGTGGACCTAGCCCTTATCACAATAAGCACAAACATTAAAATAACCATGGTCCGCCTGTGCGTTTTTATGTACTAGATTCAAGATGATATGCACGTGAAGCCTACAAAAAGGGGCTAAAAATACTCGTGACATAGGCAATATCAAGTTGAATAACAAACCAGTAAATAAGCTTTTCCACTGAATTGCTCCAGTTCCTTGGGTTGGTGGTAGATGTCTCCGTTTCAACACTGACACCATGGATCGAGTGCTCATGTGGTGTGGGTGGATGCAGGAAAAAAAAAAAAACTTTTCCACCAAGTATCATAGAGGTCCCAAATTATTCTCAACCACCATTATTTTCACAAAGCAGCCCACAAAGCTAACCCGACGCATGTCCCTATGATCTATTGATAAGGAACCGGGCCCAGGCAAAGGTAATCCCAAGAGTGCTAATGAATGCCTACATTGAGCTGGAAGCCTAGCTTTCCAATCTGGTCCATCTCAATACTAAATTCGAGGAGGTGGGCCCCACTATTCCCAGGAGTGATAATGAATGCCTGCATTGGGCTGGAAGCCAGCTTTCCAATCTTTTGACACTGGAATACTTTGATAGTCTGATCATTAGATCTAGACTTTCCATTAGGTACAACATACATTTCATGGGTTAACATCCACATATCACTTGGAACAATTTTAACCATCAGATCAACAGCCCCTAAGTTTGGTAGGCAATCCTAACCATCCCATAGATGGGCTGGAGAAAGGATGGCAATTAAAAATACAGCCAAATCAAGGGTGGCTTAGATAATGGGAAAATGACCAATTGCCCACTTCCTCCTGCTTACCGCACCGTACTTACATTTTGATTCCACCAGTCACTTCTGTTTCGAAAATCGTCCTAAGCAGCTGTTGTCATTAAAACGACAGTTAAAATTTTTTGTATTCTTCCAACTTTATCCTTCTGTCCCTTTCTATCTCTTCTTTTATGCTAGACGACTGACAGAGTGGACTATGTGCGTTAACTGAACGCTACGCGGAGAAACATGCATCTGATCCACCCCGTCCATCAGATGCACCGCCCTGCATTCACTTGGTGTGGGCCTATGTGAGTGTTGGAATTTCTAGATTTTTTTTATAGAATCGATTCAGCCTAACAGGAACGTTAGATGAATAGATTGAATAGCATATGTACATCACGGTGGGCCACACACAATTTAAATGATTTTAGTGGCGGGCGTCCCCTTCTCAACTATTCCCCATGGTGTGGTCCAAATGAGTTTTGAATTTACTTGATTTTTGGTCCCTGGCACAAACGCAGGGGTACGCACCTGATGGACGGGGTGGATCTCATCACATGAAGTCATGCTATCTGCCTTCGGATACCTCTTCAGTAGTTTCCTTCCAAGAGGCTAGAATACATTCGGACGTACTGCAGTTAGACATGTACATGTGAGGAGTCTTTCAAGCACCCAAATCATTTACGAAATCGGATTGCGTACTGATACGCTCTTATCTTACTGAGTAAACTCTATTGGGCCCACCGTCAATGTATCTGGTCTATCCACGCCATCCATCAATTTTTTCATCTTATTTTAGGGTTGAGACCAAAATTTAAGCATATCCAAAGATCAAGTAGACCATACCATAGGAAATAGTTGGACTAATGATTTCCACCGTTGAAACCTTTATAGGGCCCACAGTGATGTTTTTTCTCATCCAAACTGTTCATAAGATCACACAAACATGGATTAAGGGAAAACACAAATACGAGCTTGATTCAAAACTTCCGTGGCCCCCAAGAAATTTTCAATGGTAGATGTTCAATTCATGCCGTTTCCTTTGGTTTAGTCCAATTGAGGTTTGGATATACTTCATTTTTTATGTCAAGATATAAAATTGATGGACGGAGTGGATAAAATAAATAAATAACGGTGGTCCCCACAGAGTTTACTCAGTACGCTTAGCGTACTGAGTTACTCAGTACGCAATCCGCTTCCATCATTTACGTGGTGGTTACTTTGGACAGAGCACTCCCAAAAATTCTAATGTTGAATAGATCACGCTGTTGAGTATACAGTGGATATGATAACCGTTCATTATCAGAGCAAAAGATCCACGTTGTCAAAGGACTGAAATGATCCAATTGAGAGCTTTTATTTGCTGATCATCCACCGTACAAACTGAAACGTATTATATCAACGGTTCGGATCTTTAAAAGATTACTCAAATTGAAAGGCTAAAGAGGAAGGCCCCGATGCACGGGACTGCAATATTTCCGGAAGTATTTAGCGAACCTCTTGCGGAAGCTATGTGGGCCCCACCGCGACATCTGTGTGACATCCACTCCATGAGTTTCACAAGCTCATGTCAGGACATGCGTGCAAGATTGAAGAAGATCCAAAACTTAGGTGGGTCATGTCACAGGAAACAGTGGGGAGAGAGAACGGCCATCGTTGAAAACTTTTATGGGGCCACGGAAGTTCTGGATTAGGATAATATTTTTGTTTACATTTCATCCCAGTAGAAATAACTTCATGAACGGTTTGGATGATATAGAAACATCAAGGTGGGCCCCAGGAAGGTTTGAACAGTGGGTGTTTCCATCCCTACTGTTTCTTGTCAGGTGGCCCACTTGAGTTTTTGATCTATATCATTTTTTGGTTCATGTTCTAACATGAGCCGACGAAACGGATGGACGGAGTGGATGTCACGTGGATATTGAGGTGGGCCCACATAGCTTCCGCATGCAGGTAGTATGATGTCAGCAGGAGGCATGAGCAATTCGCCTCCCTTGCCAGAGGGCACCTCTCGCTGGATACTGACATATTTCCTTTTAAAAGGGAACGAAATCGGCTACCGGTTTTATGCAGCGGTGCTTAAAACTCCAGGGCAGTATATGGGGTCCACCATGTTATGCATGTAAAATCCACTACGTCAATCACGTGACCTCAATGGTAGGCCTTCGAGATAAAGATCACCATTTCTGCAATTCAGTTGGGCTGCACCACAGTGAGGAATGTGGACCGTAGGTTTGTGTGTGGACTCACCATGGTATTTATCTAAACCCAACAATCGTGTGTAACTAACAAGGACGAAGAGAATTTAGGAAATTCTGACTGATCCGAAACCACCCAGGTGGGCCACACCAGATGATCTTATAGCTTTAGCAGCAATTTTTACATACGTTGCTCTGATTGGTTTGACCCATATGAGCTTTTCATCGTTACAGTATTTGTATGGACAGTTCAGGTGAGAGCTTCCACAAGATGGACGGCCTGAATTTTAGATATACAACATGGTGGCCACCATAGAGGTTGGGTGTTTATGGTTATTAGAGCATTTCTTTATAATGGCATTGATCAAGCCTCAGTGTAGTTTTTGCCTATCCTCAATTAAAATATGAGCTGACGAGAATGCCTTTTTGAAGGGTGAAATCTCACCGTTGATTTAAATTGCGACGAAAGTCCAGCAGGACGGATTAGACAACAAAAGAGATAAGGACCAAACCCCCCTACGTCATCCATGTAGGCCCCATCTTATTAATTTTGTATCCCCTTGCCTTTCCCAATAATTAAAGGAACGTGGTTTGCGTCATACCCCCGCCCGTTTCCAGCTGGGAACGGACAGCAGCTCTGAGTGGCCAACGTGATGTATGGGTATTATCCACACCGTCCATCCATTTTTTTTCCTATCATTTTAGGGAATAGGCCCAAAAATTAGACAGATCCAAGGCTCAAATGGATCCCATTACAGGAAGCAACGGTGATAATGATTCTCACTGTTGAAACTTTTCTAGAGCCCACCGTGATTGAGTATTTTCCATCCAACCTATTCATAAAGTTACATAGACCTGGATGAAGAGAAAAATACAAATATCAGCTCCATCCAAAACTTCCGTGGCCCTCAATAAGTTTTCAACGATAAGAGTTTAATCCCCATTGTGTAGTCCATTTGAGCTTGGATATGCCTCGTTTTTCGCCTTATAGCCTAAAATGATAGGAAAAAATGGATGGACGGTGTGGATAAAACCCATACATCACTGTGGCCACTCAAATCTCTTTCCCGTTCTCAGCTGGAGACGGGTGGGCTGGGTAGTACGCAATCCGCGTCCTAATTAAAGCTCTTTTGACGCTCCAGCGTAAAAGAAGAGAAATTTCCCACTGTACGACCAGTATAAGGCCCACCAGCCTTTTTAAGCCCATTCCTTTTCAAGCTTCCAAAACTAAGTCTATGCTGTACGGACGACTCTGCACATGACGAAAATGCCCCTGCCCTATAAATATCACCCCATGTACTCCTTACACGCAAATATACGTCCGAACTCTCCCGGCCATCCCTAGTCCTTATTTTTCACCCATTTTCTTGGTGAAATCTCCGTAAAATCTCCATAGAATCCCCATCTGACTATCACATTACATCTTCCATCATCCATTACTCAAGGCCAACGGTTTTCTTTTTCTAAGAGGACGTGGATGCATTGATAAATGTGAGATATTGAAGAGTTGTCTCTGAAGAACGTGTTTCACGTCAATGTAATCTTATTATTCATCTGGAACAGGATTTTACTGATACTGCGGCGGCACAAGGTAAGGACATTTAAATTCTTAACAAATTACCTAGAAGTTTGTGGTCAATTTCACGTGTCAATTTCATGCATTGCCAAGTCAATTTTAGGTGGTTATCCAATAAACTTCAAGAAGTTCACAGTCCAAAAGATGAAGTTTTGGGGTCAATTTCACTTAGCGCATGTTTGATTTTCTCAGGTAAATGTAAATGCGGTGGAAATAGGCAATAATTATTTCTCGGGTAATTACCTTTGAAGAGACTGCCAAATATAAGTGGGGCCCACCATGATGTAGGTGCATTATCCACACCTTCCATCCATCATGACAATTGAACTTGGGGCATGAGCTAAAAAATGAGGCAGATTCAAAGTTAAAGTGGACCACACCACAGTGAAAATGTAATCAAACTTACCGTGAAAAACTTCTTAGAGCCACTGTTTACTTTGGTGTGGGCCACTTGAATGTTGAATTTTTCTCATTTTTCAGCTCATGCCCCAAAATGCTACGGTAAAACGGATGGACGGTGCGGAAATGTCATATACATGACGGTGTGGCCTACAGATTTATGCCAGTCATTTTGGACCCGTTTTTCAAAGCTGCTATTTTCAATCAGGGGAAATTGTAATAATTGGCTATTTACAGGTATTTACATTCACCTTGGAAAATCAAACAAGCCCTTAGTTCCTGGTCAATTCACTGAATTGATCGGTCAACTTCATGCACTACCTGGTCAAGTTCACGCATTTTACCTTCAAATTATAGTGCAGTTTTGTAATACGACCGTCAAATTTGTAGTGCCTATTTTGTAATACTACTGTGAATGTTATATGTTGAATACATTTGTTGCTTTCTTTGAAATTGGAAATTTCGTACCACTACGATTCAAAATTCACGGTCAATAAGACATTCATTTCACGATCAATTTTATGCACTTCACGGTCAATTCGCTTCTCTAATTGGTCAAATCCACATTATACATGTGAATACTAAACAAGTTATATTATTGTGTTTGTTTTCAGAAAATGGCTTCGATAATAATCGTATGCTCATTTGGTGGAGAGTTAGTAAGCGAAAATAATCGATACACCTACAAGGGCGGAGACTCGAAAACTACTGTTGTCGGCGTTGACACTACATATGATGAGCTTCTATCGAAAATGTACAAGATTACGAAGAGTAAACCTGAGGATTATGATATTAGGTTGAAAGCATTGTTTCCTTGCATAAATGAATCAGTCCCTCCGATTGTAATTGAAGATGATGAAGATGTGAGAATGTTGTTAGCAGCACAGTTGAAGCATTCGGATCAGTATATCCCTTTATTCATCGAGACAATGGAGCGGGTTAACGAGGCAATACCGGAACACCCGTTGGCTTTCAGTGGTTTTGAACACGACGGCCCAGCAGTAGGAAGTTTGGGTGAGGAACATATCTTAAAAGTTGAAGTAAAGGCATCACCTTCACATGTTCCTCTAAGCAACACCCCAGTACCCGAGCCGGCTCAGACATCAAACTTCAATACAAGTCAAGTGAGGGCGTCGGTTGACATGAATCTCATAAGTGAATATATGACAGCACCTTCATTTACAAGAGTAGATTTGGCCTCAACATCCAACACCATCAACGTAAGTGGAAGCGACATTCCATTGCCCGAGCAGGCTCGAACATCGGACTTCACCACCATCCTTCCCATTGTGCCTTTCGAGCATGCCGGTTTCACCAATGCAGACCTGTCACTCTATTCACATTCACTTGATGACCTAATTCATATAGAAAAGGGCCAAACGTTTGAGAATAAGAGTCGGTGTAAGTATGTGTTGAGCCAATATGCAATTCGCAACAAGTTTCAATACAAGGTCCTGTATTCCACATCCAAGAAATTCACCGTGGCGTGTATGGGAGATAATTGTTATTGGAGGGTACACGCATCTAGGGTGAATGATGCAGGGATTTTCAAGATTAAGAAGTACACGTCCACACATACATGTGGAATGTCATACATGAAGAGTGATCATCGGCAAGCAAGCAGTAAGCTAGCCAGTGAACTGGCTGTCAATCGCATTAAGCAACGGTTGGGATTAAGGCCGAAGGACATTATATTGGCAATGCAAGAAAAGTATAACATTCTTATTACGTATAAGAAGGCATGGCACGCAAAAGAAATTGCAATCAATCGCGTAATGGGGTCTTATGAAGACTCTTATAAAGAACTCCCGATGTACTTGCATGAGTTGAGGAATGCGAACCCGGGGACACTGACTGCCCTGCTTGCGGATCAACAAACTGGGAGGTTCGAGAGGTGTTTTGTTGCACTCGGACAGTGCCTCAGAAGTTTTCGAACATGTCTGCGAAGGGTCTTGGCTATTGATGGGACGCATCTAAAAGGTAAGTACAAGGGTGTTCTGTTCGTCGCTACGGCTTTGGATGGCGACAATCATATCTTTCCAGTCGCTTTTGGTATCGGAGAATCAGAGAACAGTAGCAGCTGGAACTGGTTTCTTACATACCTCAGTGATTCGTTAGGCGATCTACCTGGTCTTGTGATCATATCAGACCGGCATAAAGGTCTAATGAAAGAAGTTCCCCAGGTCTTCCAAGCAGCAATCCATGGCTACTGTGCCTACCATATATATCGAAACTTGGTGGACACGTTCAAAGACAAGTCATTAGAAATATACTACTGGCAAGCTGTAAAGACTTGTAGGAGGGCTGAGTTTGAAAAGAGAATGCATGATATCGAACTTGCCAATCCCCCTGTACACGCATGGTTGAGGGAAATAGGGTATGAAAAGTGGGCATCATCGCACTTCCCAGGAAAAAGATTCAATTTAGTCACTACAAACATAACTGAGTGTGTTAATGCTCTATTCAAAGAAGCGCGAGAATATCCCGTGACTATGCTGATAGAGACGATAAGATTGAAAATTCAGGAGATGTTCTATAAGCGAAGAGAATCGGCATCATCATTCGTTGGACCGTTGACACCGTGGGCTGAGAAACAATTAAAGGATCTCATACCGAAGGCACGAGATGTTCGTTGCCATGCAATTTCTCGGGATGAATATTATATTATGGGAGAGTACAATGATACTGTCAAGCTCAATGAGCTTTCATGCACATGCCACGAGTTTGAAGTACTGGGATTGCCTTGTTTTCATGTTCTTTCAGCATGTATACACTACAACCTTCCTCATTATTCATACTGCTCCCCGTTGTACACGGCGAGGAATTACCAGATGACGTATGAAGATTCCGTGTACCCAGTACAGGACAAGAGCCGATGGGAAATTTCATTAGCATTCAAGGAACTTTGCGCTAGTATGAAGCCACCGCTACAGAGGAGGGCAGTTGGAAGACCGAAGAAGGCACGGATCCTTTCCCGTGGAGAGGAGCGAACAACCAAAAAATGTGGACGTTGCAAACAAACGGGCCACAATCGTCGGAGTTGCAAATTTCCAATACATCTAGAATAATGTAATTTTTTGTGTATTAATACGACTGTGAATGTTATACATTTTTTGTAATACGACTGTGATGAAATGTTATACATTTTTTGTAATGCGACTGTGAATGTAACACATATGATACGACTGTGAACAAATCAAATGCAACAGACAGAAACTAAAATGGTGCCTGTGAGACAAACGCAAGTTGCAAATTTTTATACTGTGGCAAAATCAAGCATTTTCACTTCGAAAATCAAGCTGAATAAACGGTCATTTCCACGCATTTCGCGGTCAATTCGCTTCACTTCACAGTCATTTCGTGCATTTCACAGCCATTCCAAACAATTCCGTGTTGATTCACGGTCATTTGCACGCATTTCGCGGTCATTTCTCTTCACTTCGCAGTCATTTCCATGCATTTAACGGTCATTTCGCATCAATTCACAGTCATTTCCGTGCATTTCACGATCATTCCAAACAATTCCGTGTTGATAAACGGTCATTTCCAAGCAATTCGCGGTCATTTCCCTTCACTTCGCAGTCATTTCCGTGCATTTCACGGTCATTCCAAACAATTCCGTGTTTATTAACAGTCATTTCCACGCATTTCGCGGTCATTTCCCTTCACTTCGCAGTCATTTCTATGCATTTAACGGTCATTTAGGCGCATTTCGCAGTCCCACGCATTTAACGGTCATTTCGGCGCATTTCGCATTTAAAAGAGAAACATCAACTGTTTACAGGTTGTGATTCCAGCTGTTTTTAGGCTGAGAAACAACACTTTGTACGGCCCAATTTTGAGAACTGTTATCAGTCCGATTCCTGGGGCATGTTGTAGCTCCAACAGGGGTTGTTTATGGGCTGTTTTTTGTCTGAGTTTCAGCCCCATTCACAGGCCTTTGTTTGGCCTCAAATAGAGCCTACACTCAAGCCATGCTCGGCCTCCAACGGAGCCTGCACTCAGGCCATGTTTTAGTCGCAAAACAGAGCCTTCATTCAGGCCGTATTCAGGCTTCTCTATGGTCAGATTTTTGGCCCCAAATGTGGCTTATAACAGCCCTCATGACTACATGAAAAATGAAGAGGAACAATGGAAGGAGGAGGACCTAGTTTTGATTCACTTCCGAAAATCAAGCTGAATAAACGGTCATTTCCACGCATTTCGCGGTCAATTCGCTTCACTTCACAGTCATTTCCGTGCATTTCACAGCCATTCCAAACAATTCCGTGTTGATTCACGGTCATTTGCACGCATTTCGCGGTCATTTCCCTTCACTTCGCAGTCATTTCCATGCATTTAACGGTCATTTCCTTTCACCTCACAGTCATTTCCGTGCATTTCACGGTCATTCCAAACAATTCCGTGTTGATAAACGGTCATTTCCACGCTTTTCGCGGTCATTTCCCTTCACTTCGCAGTCATTTCCATGCATTTAGCGGTCATTTCGCTTCACTTCACAGTCATTTCCGTGCATTTCACGGTCATTCCAAACAATTCCGTGTTGATTAACGGTCATTTCCACGCTTTTCGCGGTCATTTTCCTTCACTTTGCAGTCATTTCCATGCATTTAACGGTCATTTCGCATCAATTCACAGTCATTTCCGTGCATTTCACGATCTTTCTAAACAATTCCGTGTTGATTAACGGTCATTTCCACGCTTTTTGCAGTCATTTCCCTTCACTTCGCAGTCATTTCCATGCATTTAACGGTCATTTCGCTTCAATCCTAGCGTAACTCATCATCTCCTACCCCTTGTTCATGCAGATTAACCCTTTCTATCGGTGGATGGTGGTCCACCTCCACTAGGCATCCTTCACCTGATGATGAGAGAGGCCCTTTCTCTATTGACCGATGCAATATCACATCCTCCAGTCCATTGGTAGTACGATCCATAGACCCAATTTCGTATATTGAACCTGCACTCAGCCGCCATGTTTAGTCGCAAAACAGAGCCTTCATTCAGGCCGTATTCAGGCTTCTCTATGGTCAGATTTATGGCCCCAATTGTGGCTTATAACAGCCCTCATGACTAACTACTTGCTGAACTATATATAGGCTGCAAACCGGGCTCATTGACCCTCCCAACACAGTCATTTCCATGCATATCACACGGTCACTTAGAGCATGGAAAAGGGAATACTTCTATAATCCTTCCCAACACGGTCATTTCCATGCATATCACGGTCACACGGTCATTTCCATGAAATCGGCGAATGGTGGCCCACCTACAAGTTCATTGTAAGTTGATCTCAGTGAAGGGAAATCACCGCAAGAAATGACTGTGAAGTGAAGGGAAATGATACTTGCTGAAGTGTGCAACATTCGGTGCAAGACAAATAAATCTTCTTAAAAATGCGTGAAAGAGCGTGACAAGAGTGCAGGAGCACTCATTCAAATATAGAATCAGTGCTACATCAATAATTTCTTTCTTCAAGTTAACTTCGCACAAAGTATTTCCTTCATCGTCTCCCATGAAGAGTTGTTGCTCTAAAAAGAGTCAAGAACTGCTTTATATGCAGGATTTGATACTGCAGTAGCAGCCAATACACCACCACCTGTCCATACTCAAGTTGAATTGTAGAATTGCTGCAGAGCTTTTTCACTGTGCCATCATAACGGACAACGACATCTCTAAGTGTGAAATATTTTAGAATATGAGTCACGATGGGCAATTTAATAATTTTCAGTTCCACTTGCAACTCCACAAGTTCATTGTAAGTTGATCTCAAGTGAAGCAGCAAAGGTAATATGTCCTGAATCTTCTTCTTTATATCTTCAATAACAGCCTTGGGAATGTCAAAATCATTTATATCAACACTATAAATGATGTCACTTCTGCGGGCAATTTCTAATGACCAGAACTTTGTAAAACCATATGTTTTTCCAAGTCCCCAACATTTCTCCAGCCTCCTATCCACAATCCCAGAATCATCACAAAATTAACATACAGTTGAAAACCAAAAATATCACCATTCATTCATTGATTCACCATGGAATAATCAAAATTACTACCCAAGTTTGAGTAGTATAATCATCATCCAAAAAAAAGAACAAGAAGCCCTTTACGGGCATACAACATCCAAAAATTTACAAGTACCCAAATTTTGTGGTTAAACATCAGGCTAAGTCCCAGTCCCAAGACCGGCCCCATGTGGCACGTGTCATCTCGTCTGCATGTGATGATCGACGTCAGGTCATGTAGCGTCTTCTCCACTCGCTCGACAGCTTCTTTTGTCGCAACTACGATCTTCTCGATCTGCGACAATCGTTGATTGTGCTGGCGAAGTTGTTCATCTTGCTGGCGAAGACGGTATATAATCGATGTGCGACGGTCTCGGTGGCCAGCATGACGATGAGTAGGTGGGACAAGTGAGAACGTCGGGTCACTGTGTTGTGGCCGCTCATCTCCAGTGGCTGCTGCCTCGGTGTCCATCGCATCAGTCTCAGCTCCTTCAGCCTCAGTTTCGGCCATTTTATCAACTGGAGCAGACGAGGAACCTGGTGTGTCAAACAATTTCATTTTTTTTATGTTTATTATCGTAAATTTGCTCGGTTGTCGGGGACGGTCAGTGGTGGGAAGCAATCCCACATGTCGAGACAATAGACAGATGAGATGAGGGAACGGAAGGTACACATCTCTAGAGGCTTGGATTGCCACAGCCAGCTGATGCAACATGAGAGTGGGCAGACACAGTTTCACTTTTTGGCTGACGGCATAGAGAATCCCCAACATGAATGGGGTAAGATCAGACCTGTTGGTGCCCCTGGGATAGACGTTTGTACAAAAATAGCATGAAGAATGCGGAATTGTGCAGACATGTGCTTTGCTTGCAGAGAGTTACCCCTGTACCAAGGAACGTCTTCGCCATTGCATACATGTCTTGTAATTTTTTCGCGAACTTCAATTTCGCTGAGGTTGTAGTCTGCAAAGCCTTGAGATTTACACGGAATTCCAATTAACTGACTGATAATGGGAGGAGTGATGTGAGTTGTGTTTGGCCAATGGTGACATCTATGGCCGGGGGGTCAGATACGGGGGAATGACAGTAAGCTAAAAACCTGTACACTTGTTCATTCCGTGTCACTCCGCCAAAGTCAAGCATACGAGACCACTCAATGGCCTCGAGCATTGGTACAATCCCATATGGAGCTAGACAAGACTTATCAACTTGTCTTTCATAGTCCATCTTCCTTCCCCTAAACTTTTGATATTGATCCTCAGGAGGCGGTGGCACATTAGGGATTAGAAGTTCGGGTGGCGGAATGTTTGTAGGTGGTGGAGAGACATTTTGTGTTGCCGGCTGAGCATTTTTTCTGTGGGCAACTGATTTAGCACGTTTTGGCCTAGGATTGGATGATTCTCCCTGATGAATCAGTTTACTCCGTTCTTTTCCCATGTAGATGAAAACTTGAAGAGGATATCCTGATAAAAGAAAGGAAAATCAAGGAGATTGAAGAAGTGGATGGCAAATAGGGATGAACAACAGAAGGAAAAGGGGCGGAAAATCTAGGGTTTCGAATGATGTGAAGTACCAACCTTAAAAAGCTCTCGAAAATGGTTGTCCTTCACCGCCACCGACTTCTTGGGGAGGCTGCGCCGCAGAGGAGGAAGAAAAGGGAAGGAATGAAACGAAATGGAGGGGCCGCAGTTTAAATACATCGACCGATTCGATATATCGAACATCAATCGATATATCGAACAAATCCAGCTAACGGGCATATGGAATTTCTGTTTTCAAATCATCGATTGATGTTCGATATATCGATTGATGTTCGATATATCGATAATCACATTTAAAGGAGGACTTCATCACTGGAGAGATTCATGGTATTTTTCGATATATCGACAACCGATTATCGACATATACCCTCACCCTCCGTCGATATATCGAAGTCCTGTCGACATATCGATAATTGCATTTGAAAGAGGAATTCGTCACTGGAGAGTTTCACCGCAATTTCGATATATCGACAATGTGTCCATATATCGACAAATTCCCTCCTTCGATAGATCGAACGTGTATCGATCTATCGATAATTCATTCTAAAAAAGGGTTCGTCACTGGACACTCATATAACAATTGCGATATATCGACAATTGTTCGATATATCGACACATTCCCTCCTTCGATGCATCGACGTTGCGTCGATATATCGATAATCCCTTTTATTTGTATATTTCATCGCTGGACAGTTGGAGAACATTTTCGATATATCGCCAATTAATCGATATGTCGACGGGTTCATGAGGGGACTTATTTCGATAACATCGATTAATGTTCGATCATATCGGTAACTTGATCCCGTTGTCATCGATTAGTGTTCGATAACATCGAGGTTGTAGCCCTTCGATATATCGTATGACATTCGATATATCGGTAATTGTTTAAAAGAGGACTTCGTCACTGGACAGTTGCATACCATTTTCGATATATCTACAATTTGTCGATATATCGACACATACACTACTTCGACAAATCGAAGTAGTGTCGATATATCGAAAATTCCTTTTAAAAGTGGACTTCCTCCCTGGACAGTGTCAGGCCAGTTCCGATATATCTATAATTAGTCGATATATTGCACATACATTACTACGATAGATCGAAGTTGTGTCGATATATCGACAATTGCCTTTGTAAGAGGAGTTCGTCGCTGGACACTTTCAGACCTTTTTCGATATATCAATAATTAGCCGATATATCGACACGTACTGTTTTTCGATATATCGAACTAATGTCGATTTATCGATAAGTCCTTCTGAAAGTGAACTTCCTCCCTGGACAGTTTGAGGCCACTTTAGATATATCGACAATTAGTCGATATATCGACAAATACATACTACGATAGATCGAAGTTGTGTCGATATATCGATAATTGCCTTTGAAAGAGGAGTTCATCGCTGGACACTTTCAGACCTTTTTCGATATATCAATTATTAGTCGATATATCGATACGTACTGTACTTCGATATATCGAAGTGATGTCGATTTATCGATAAGGCCGTTTTTAAAGTGATTTCGTTACTGGACAGTTGCAGGCCAGTTGCGATATATCGACAAGTAGTCGATATATCGGTTCGTACTCGACTTCGATATATGTTTGGCTTTCACTACGGATTATAACTGTAGCTAGATCCATATTTTAATAACTTGATTGTTGATTTAAATTTTTTTGCTTTTTTTTTAATGGAGAAAAGTCATTTCGAGAATCAAACAAAAAGCTTGTTAATTGATATCATATTCAATTCACAATACAATGAAAAATTTACAATTTACTTTTGTTTTTTCCTTGCAAGAATTCGATTGAAAATAGAACTGCCATTTCCATCACTTTTCTTGTAACTACTCTTGACATATCACACACTTTGAAATCACGTGAAACTATCCCTTGGAAAGACCATTAAATTAGTTTTGTCATAATGAGCCTAAGCTCGTGAAATTTTGATATCATGTGAGCTATTTATGACGGATTTTCTAGTTTGCCCCCAATCAATTTCATGCTTGCCCCTGCTTAAAACCTAAACCTAAAACATAAAACCTAAATGTATTTTCAAATCCATAAACCTAGACCTTAACTTATTCTTGATTCCCAAAACCTTAACCTATAGTCTAACTTAAACGTAAACTTATAACCTACACGCATAAACCATTACTATGCATATCTCTCTCCGCACCCTCTCCCTCCTCTCTCTCTCTCTGTCTCTCTCCCCTCTCTCTGATCTCTCCACCCTACCGCGCGTTGCCGAACGCCCTACCCACGCACGTACGCCCTCTCTCTCTCTGTCTCTCTCTCTGAAGCTCGGTTGAAGGCTGGCATTCACAACGTGAGTATCTCTCTCTCTCTCTCCCAATCTCTCCCATCTCTCCCAATCTCATACCGATTTAGGGATTTTGCGATTTGTGGATTTAGCAATTTGTGGATTTAGCAATTTGTGGATTTTAGGGATTTGGGGATTTTAGGGCGCACTACTTTACATTGTTGAGGTGGTGCATCCAAACAGCCCTAAATCACTGCCCAAATCCATCCGCTTGGTAAATGAAGCGTAGCCGTAAATCTAGACTGGTAATTATAGGATCATTACCGCTGATTGATGGAGATTACTTCTGTTAAACTCCCACTGTGTTTTAACCCATCCATTAGATGGCCACCAATCTGATAGTGTGAGCCATCCATATAGTACTGTTCTTGGATAATGGCCCATCTAAAGTGTAGCCTTTAATGGATAATATGGACAGTATATTTTTATTTTTACAATGATATGTGGCCCATCTAAAGTGTAGCCTTTAATGGATAATATGGACAGTATATTTTTATTTTTACAATGATATGTGGCCCATCTACCGTTCCATCAATTGGACGGTAGGGGTGCACACGGTTCGGTTTCGGTTTTGAAACTGGAACCGAATGGCCAAGCGTGGAAATGACCGTTAATGCAAAATTGGGCCGTACAAAGTGTTTTTTCTCAGCCTAAAAACAGCTGGAATCACAACCTGTAAACAGCTGATGTTTCTCATTTAAATGCGAAATGCGCCGAAATTACCGTTAAATGCATAGAAATGACTGCGAAGTGAAGGGAAATGACCGCGAAATGCGTGGAAATGACTGTTAATCAACACGGAATTGTTTGGAATGACCGTGAAATGCACGGAAATGACTGTGAAGTGAAGCGAAATGACCGTTAAATGCATGGAAATGACTGCAAAGTGAAGGGAAATGACCGCGAAATGCGTGGAAATGACTGTTAATCAACACGGAAATGACTGTGAAGTGAAGTGGAAATGACCGTTAAATGCATGGAAATGACTGCGAAGTGAAGGGAAATGACTGCAAAAAGCGTGAAAATGACCGTTAATCAACACGGAATTGTTTGGAAAGATCGTGAAATGCACGGAAATGACTGTGAAGTGAAGCGAAATGACCGTTAAATGCATGGAAATGACTGCGAAGTGAAGGGAAATGACTGCAAAAAGCGTGGAAATGACCGTTAATCAACACGGAATTGTTTGGAAAGATCGTGAAATGCACGGAAATGACTGTGAAGTGAAGCGAAATGACCGTTAAATGCATGGAAATGACTGCGAAGTGAAGGGAAATGACCGCGAAATGCGTGGAAATGACTGTTAATCAACACGGAAATGACTGTGAAGTGAAGTGGAAATGACCGTTAAATGCATGGAAATGACTGCGAAGTGAAGGGAAATGACTGCAAAAAGCGTGGAAATGACCGTTAATCAACACGGAATTGTTTGGAAAGATCGTGAAATGCACGGAAATGACTGTGAAGTGAAGCGAAATGACCGTTAAATGCATGGAAATGACTGCAAAGTGAAGGGAAATGACCGCGAAATGCGTGGAAATGACTGTTAATCAACACGGAATGACTGTGAAGTGAAGTGGAAATGACCGTTAAATGCATGGAAATGACTGCGAAGTGAAGGGAAATGACTGCAAAAGCGTGGAAATGACCGTTAATCAACACGGAATTGTTTGGAAAGATCGTGAAATGCACGGAAATGACTGTGAAGTGAAGCGAAATGACCGTTAAATGCATGGAAATGACTGCAAAGTGAAGGGAAATGACCGCGAAATGCGTGGAAATGACTGTTAATCAACACGGAAATGACTGTGAAGTGAAGTGGAAATGACCGTTAAATGCATGGAAATGACTGCGAAGTGAAGGGAAATGACTGCAAAAAGCGTGAAAATGACCGTTAATCAACACGGAATTGTTTGGAAAGATCGTGAAATGCACGGAAATGACTGTGAAGTGAAGCGAAATGACCGTTAAATGCATGGAAATGACTGCAAAGTGAAGGGAAATGACCGCGAAATGCGTGGAAATGACTGTTAATCAACACGAAATGACTGTGAAGTGAGTGGAAATGACCGTTAAATGCATGGAAATGACTGCGAAGTGAAGGGAAATGACTGCAAAAAGCGTGGAAATGACCGTTAATCAACACGGAATGTTTTGGAAAGATCGTGAAATGCACGGAATGACTGTGAAGTGAAGCGAAATGACCGTTAAATGCATGGAAATGACTGCGAAGTGAAGGGAATGACTGCAAAAAGCGTGGAAATGACCGTTAATCAACACGGAATTGTTTGGAAAGATCGTGAAATGCACGGAAATGACTGTGAAGTGAAGCGAAATGACCGTTAAATGCATGGAATGACTGCAAGTGAAGGGAATGACCGCGAAATGCGTGGAAATGACTGTTAATCAACACGGAAATGACTGTGAAGTAGTGGAAATGACCGTTAAATGCATGGAAATGACTGCGAAGTGAAGGGAAATGACTGCAAAAAGCGTGAAAATGACCGTTAATCAACACGGATTGTTTGGAAAGATCGTGAAATGCACGGAAATGACTGTGAAGTGAAGCGAAATGACCGTTAAATGCATGGAAATGACTGCAAAGTGAAGGGAAATGACCGCGAAATGCGTGGAAATGACTGTTAATCAACACGGAAATGACTGTGAAGTGAAGTGGAAATGACCGTTAAATGCATGGAAATGACTGCGAAGTGAAGGGAAATGACTGCAAAAAGCATGGAAATGACCGTTAATCAACACGAATTGTTTGGAAAGATCGTGAAATGCACGGAAATGACTGTGAAGTGAAGCGAAATGACCGTTAAATGCATGGAAATGACTGCGAAGTGAAGGGAAATGACTGCAAAAAGCGTGGAAATGACCGTTAATCACACGGAATTGTTTGGAAAGATCGTGAAATGCACGGAAATGACTGTGAAGTGAAGCGAAATGACCGTTAAATGCATGGAAATGACTGCAAGTGAAGGGAAATGACCGCGAAATGCGTGGAAATGACTGTTAATCAACACGGAAATGACTGTGAAGTGAAGTGGAAATGACCGTTAAATGCATGGAAATGACTGCGAAGTGAAGGAAATGACTGCAAAAGCGTGAAAATGACCGTTAATCAACACGGAATTGTTTGGAAAGATCGTGAAATGCACGGAAATGACTGTGAAGTGAAGCGAAATGACCGTTAAATGCATGGAAATGACTGCAAAGTGAAGGGAAATGACCGCGAAATGCGTGGAAATGACTGTTAATCAACACGGAAATGACTGTGAAGTGAAGTGGAAATGACCGTTAAATGCATGGAAATGACTGCGAAGTGAAGGGAAATGACTGCAAAAAGCGTGAAAATTTGGAATGACCGTTAAATGCATGGAAATGACTGCGAAGTGAAGGAAATGACCGCGAAATGCGTGGAAATGACCGTTAATCAACACGGAATTGTTTGGAAAGACCGTGAAATGCACGGAAATGACTGTGAATTGAAGCGAAATGACCGTTAAAAGCTCGGAAATGACTGTGAATTGAAGCGAAATGACCGTTAAATGCATGGAAATGACTGCGAAGTGAAGGAAATGACCGCGAAATGCGTGGAAATTTGCCGTTAATCAACACGGAATTGTTTGTAAAGACCGTGAAAAGCTCGGAAATGACTGTGAATTGAAGCGAAATGACCGTTAAATGCATGGAAATGACTGCGAAGTGAAGGGAAATGACCGCGAAAAGCGTGGAAATGACCGTTAATCAACACAGAATTGTTTGGAAAGACCGTGAAATGCAGGGAAATGACTGTGAGGTGAAGCGAAATGACCGTTAAATGCATGGAAATGACTGCGAAGTGAAGGAAATGACCGCGAAATGCGTGGAAATGACCGTTAATCAACACGGAATTGTTTGGAAAGACCGTGAAATGCACGGAAATGACTGTGAAGTGAAGCGAAATGACCGTTAAATGCATGGAAATGACTGCGACGTGAAGGGAAATGACCGCGAAATGCGTGGAAATTTGCCGTTAATCAACACGGAATTGTTTGGAAAGACCGTGAAAAGCTCGGAAATGACTGTGAATTGAAGCGAAATGACCGTTAAATGCATGGAAATGACTGCGAAGTGAAGGGAAATGACCGCGAAAAGCGTGGAAATGACCGTTAATCAACACGGAATTGTTTGGAAAGACCGTGAAATGCACGGAAATGACTGTGAATGAAGCGAAATGACCGTTAAATGCATGGAAATGACTGCGACGTGAAGGGAAATGACCGCGAAATGCGTGGAAATGACTGTGAAGTGAAGGGAAATGACCGTGAAATGAATGAAAATGACCGTGAACTGAAGGGAATTGACTGCGAAGTTAGTTATATGTTTCTTGCAGTTGTGAGTCGAATTTCACTTAGCGCGAAGTCAATTCCATTCACTTTGTGGTCATTTTGAGTCAGTTCACAATCATTTAAACTCAATTCACGGTCATTTTAGGTCAGTTCACGGTCCTCATCATCAATAACTCAGTGGGTCCTCAGTCTATTAACTCAGTCGGTGCTCATCGGTCTTCATTTAGCTTCACATCTCATTTCGTTCTTTGTTTCAAAAACCCTCATTGTGGGCCATTGAGCATTAACTTTTGCACATTTATCAGGACATGCTATACCATTCAGTGTTTAAAATAAAATAGGGCTGTACACGAGTCAGCTAGCTCGAACGGCTCGCTTGAGACGTCCAGAGCCAGCTCGGATTGACTCGCCTAGAAAGGCCAACTCGAGTCAAGTAAAGTTGAGTTCAAGCCGAGTTAGACCATGGTGTATTGCAACTCGACTCGAATCGAACTCGACCGAGTTAGACCATGGTGTATTGCAACTCGACTCGAATCGAACTCGACCGAGTTAGACCATGGTGTATTGCAACTCGACTCGAATCGAACTCGACCGAGTTAGACCATGGTGTATTGCAACTCGACTCGAATCGAACTCGACTTGACTCAGCATGGACGAGTCCCATCCGAGCTTCGCCCACATCGACTGGACCCCGGCTCGATTTACGACACAAAATCTTGTGGACCGTGAGCATATGACCGTACGCATATATAGTATAAAATATAGTGGGGTCCACAAAAAGCGAGGGATTTGAATATACCAGCCGTTCGAAGCTTCTTACGTGGGGGGACCATTTTCGTCCTTTCTCTTCGGTTCCCAAAGACGAAAATGACGTGCTTTGGGTCTGTATTTTCGACCGGACAAAGGGGAAATAAAAAATAAAGAAAATGTAAGGTTTTAATGGAAGGTGAATATTCACAGAGGGGAGAATAATCAGATAATCAGATTCGGTCCGCTAGGATGAAGGATCAGGGAGAGGAAAGAAGAAAAAAATAAGATTTTCGGTGGGGATGGGACTGGTAGCGTTCGAAGGGCATTTTTTAGAGCAGGGGCAATTTTCGTCATGTTCAAGGGTGTCCGTACGCCTGGGAGTATTCACGGAAAACTAAAAAGAAATGGGCTTAAAAGGTTGTGGGCCTTATACTGGTCGTACAGTGGGAAATTTCTCGTAAAAGAAAGCAACGGAACACAATTAACCCCCTTTCCTATTCCAACTGTACCCTTTGAGCGGCTGCATGAACTAATTCTGTTGTAGTATGGCACATGTGGGATTGATCTAAGCCGTTCACTAAGTCTTTCCTGTTGTGAACTATCTATACACATAAAAAAAAAATTTACACTTAACTATTGAGCCACACATGTAAGTTGAACGTGAGCCGTTGGTCTATCTTGTAACCATTTCTGTTATAAGTGTGATCTATTCCATCCATCAACCAAAGTATTTTTGCTCCACGACATGTACTCTATCTTAAGAATGGCCCTGATCTCTTACAAGCATTCCATCCAATGGTAGAAACTAGACACTGCGTTATTGATTGAGCTCGGTTCTCCCTGCGTCCTTGTTGTATAAGGTAGTTTTACAACGGCTATTTATGGGACTCACAAGTGCTGCACATGACATCCAGCTTGTCTACAAAAGGACGCCACAGGTTTTACTCGGTACGCTAAACTCTCGTTCCGTTAAAAGACATACGCAATAATGTGGCCCACCAATTGATTTTGGAGGTTTTTGAATGGTTGTCCATTGTTTTCTCTGATATGGCCCACCTAATTATTTAACCTTTTATTTTGGCACTTAATGATGATAGCTTTCATCAAGGTGAAGCTCACCTAATTTATGGGCTGGATGACTCATAGACAACTTGGTAAGCCCCATCACATAAAATAACGGACAACCATCCAAAAACTTCTACATGGACGGTTGAATCGGCCTGATTTTTGAAGTGTCTTGATTTTACGGTGGACCGATCCTAATAAGACGGGTTAGATGTCACACACGACTTAGCTGCTTGCATTATGATCTGTAGACGAACCAACCTAAGAGATTTTCTAGAATCAATTTCTCGCGGATAGACTGGGATTTGCTGGAGATTTCTCAAAATAAATCCTACGTACTGAGGACTTCGGCCGTTAGATCAGGGGTATTCTCAGAATAAACCATTTAAATGATGGGACTCACCTCGGACGCGGAAGCCCAGTAAACACTCTCATATAAACCGTCCATGTTCTAAGGAATAGAATCAAATAATCAAGGGCTTAAAATTTCAAATTAAAATATTTTCTATTTTTGCACATATATATATGTATATATATATATATATATATATATATATATATATATATATATATATATATATATAAAGTAAAGCCCATCATTTAGTTGGTTTGGATCATCGAAATGGGCCCCAAATTCTAATAGTAAGAAATACATATGGAATGTACTGTAGCAAAACTCTCTTTAATAAGCCCACTCGGCAATGGACGCTGGAGTTCTACTCATCGCACAAGCGTGCAGGAGCCCAAAAATAGAACACTTCTGTAAGATCTAAAATTTCTATCTCGTGTGATACAGTTCTTTGGTAGTTTTACCCAAAATTCAAGTGATTGGACACCACGCCACCGTTCAATTTATAACTGCGCCAACAAAACTAACTGATTTTGATTTTTTTTGGGCAAAGATGTTAGCATTGTTTCCGACAAAGTAGAAAGCTCAGATCTTGTGCACATGTTCTATATTGGCACATTAGGCTGCGCATGTGCGGACAGTATTCAACACGCGCACAGATGTATTAAAGTAGCGTAGCTCTCTCACACGGAAGCAGATTGCGTGTGACCCTGGGCGCAGTGATATACCTGTGACTGGGGCTACGTGGGGCCGAAAGAGATGTCTGTGATAAATCCAATCCGTCCATATATTTTTAAAGACCACAATAGGATGGGACTCTAAAACTCAAGAAGGTACAAAACTCAGGTGAGCCACACCAACCAAGCAGTTGGAATAGAAATGCAAAATATTGAAAACTTTTCTGGAGCTGATCATGATTTTATATTCCATCCAAACCGTTCATAGGGTTATGACCAATCAGATAAACTGTAGGAACAAATATAATCCTGATACAAAACTTCTGTCACCCCATGCATTCAATCCCCGGTGTTTTGAGTGGTATGGCCCACATGAGTTTTGGATCTGTATGATTTTTGGAATTCTGTCCCACTGTGGTCTTTCAAAATAGATGGAGGGAGTGGATTTGTAACAGACATCTCTTTGGGCCCCACACAGCCTCGTGCATAGGTATACTAATACTAATACTCTGTGTCCGGGGTAACAGGCAATCCGCTTCTCTCCCGCACGGCTCATCCACTTGGAGGAATGCAAGTTAGAGGCTACGCTACTTCAATACGGCACGTAGCATGTAAGGAGTTTATTAGTTGGAATGGGATTCTTTTCAGCGAACCAAACCGTTGATGTGATAGGCATACCTTGGATGGGAATGTCCAAAAGGAACTCCTTGATGGAACATTTCAACCTTTTCACAATATAAGGTCATCGTGTCCGTCTATATTGACAGCCAAGAGCCAAGTTATCAAGGGTCGAAATACTACATGTTTCATAGATAAATAGTTTGGATCATGGCACATTATTTTGCAGTACGTTCGGATATATTCCAACAGAACTTTGCAAGCCAAGTTGCAATTTACCGTCAATTGGGAACGCGAGTTGCCTATGTTCCGAGAAGTTTATGTGGTTGGAAGCTTCGTGGGGTCCACAGGATTCTGTGAGAAACCCGCTCAATTTCTCCACTGGGACAGGAGTTTCAGTGGTTCCTAACTCATCCATAGGGTAGATTCACAAGAGTTTCAACGCTGAAGTAATGGCTTCCAGTACATATTGTGGTGAAATCGTGTGCAGAGGTAGATCCGCGTCCATGTGATGCGGGGACGCGCATTGCGTCCTACCCCCCGCTCGTCTCTAGCCCCGAATGGGCAGTTCTGTGAGCGGCCCACCGTGATGTATCCGCTTATCCAAGCTGGTCATCCCTTTTCTCGTATCATTGTAAGGCATGAGCATAAAAATGAGGCAGATCCAACGCTCAAATGGACCACATCACAGATGACTCTTGCTTTTAATACAACTGACATTTAATGCTTCGTGCATTTAAGGCAACCAAGCTTATTATTTGGTGTGGCCCACTTGGGCGATGGATCTGCGTCATTTTTGTGTTAATGCCTTATAATGATCTAAGAAAAGGGATGGATGGCTTGGATAAACAGCCGCGTCCACCAAGCTTATTATTTGGTGTGGCCCACTGGAGCGCTGGATCTTCGTCATTTTTGTGTTAATGCCTAGGCTACTCCCCTGCCACCAGTTAATGGCATGTGGTCGGAGCTCAGTGGGCCCTATTATAATATATGTGTTTCATCCATGCCATTCATATATTTTTCTAGTCCATTTTATGATATTACACCAAAAATGAGGTATATCGCAATCTCAAGTGGACTAGATTAAGGGAAACATTGTTGAATGAGCGAAGACCGTTAAAAACTTTTTTGGCATAAAAGTTCTTTGTTTTTTCCCTTCATTTGGATATGTATGACCTAATCAATAGATTGGATGTCAAATAAACAGTACAGTAGACCTTTTGAGGATTTAAATGGTTGATATCTAATCACTATTGTTTTCCTGTGGTGTGGTCCACCTGAGACGTATATCCCTCTCATTTTTGAAATAAGCCCTAAAATTATCTTTAAAAATGGAGTAACGGAATGGATGAAATACATACATCATTGTGGGGCCCATAGAGCACCGACAATCAGCCACGGGGCTGGTGGCAGGGAGAGTAGCCAATCCGTTTCCATGTGATGCACGCGTGCTACCTCTGATGATGATACAAGCGTACAACGGACCGTGATCACAGCAGCTGGCCCACAGTAAGACCGACGATCGTTGCACTCTTTTTGTTTTTATTTTTTTATTTTTAATCCGCAGTCTCCGGTCGGTTTTGCTTCCCTCACGGACACTGCAACTGATCTTGGAAAAAGCAAGTCCAAAAGGGACTCCCAATCCTTATCCTTTTCCCAAACAAGTGCAAATTCTTCCTTGATTTGCTCACCTTTTTCCTTTTCTGTATAATAACACTCCTTCCCTAATGAAATCCTCTCTCTCTCTCTCTCTCTCTCTCTCTCTCTCTGTGTATTTCCCGCCTTAGACAATGGCGTCCGAGAAACAGCAATCCATCCTTGTCACCGGTGGGGCCGGTTTCATTGGTACCCACACCGTCCTCCAACTCCTCAACGAGGGTTTCAAGGTCTCCATTATCGACAATCTCGATAATTCCGTTGAGGAAGCCGTCGATCGCGTCAGGGATTTAGCCGGCCGTGATGGATCCCGGAATCTTATCTTTCACGTGGTCTGTGTGTGTTTTCTTTTTCGGTGAATTTCAGTACATTTTGTTTGGGGTTGTTGAAGAGGCATTTTTAATTTTGGTTTATTATGAGTCTGTTGTTGTTTGGTTGCAGGGTGATCTTCGGAATAAGGACGATTTGGAAAAGGTTTTCTCTCAAACAAGGTTGGTGTTTGCCTCTTCTCTTTATGATACTTCAATATTGAGAAATGATCACATACAGCCATTTCTTCCCCGCCAAACGTGTCGCACGTGTAGTATATCTGATCCGTCGAAAAAGGTTGGCCACACCATGATGATCACTGGGTATGAAAATCAAGTTGATCACATTGTTGGGTGGGCCTCACCAGTGCTCTAAGTCATACCATCAGCTGTCCGGTCACGTAGTGCCCTGCCCAATGAGTGGATTGTGATTATCATGCTATGGTCCACCTCTTCTACTTCTTGTATTTATTCTTAACCACCAACATATTGGTGGAAAAGAAATTGCTGTATTGAAAGTTCACATACAGCTGCTGTATTTTATTGTTTCTCTTGGATATTTAGCGCGTTGTGTTGGTTACATAAGGACTGGTTTATAGATTGAGGAAAACTATTCAGCACTCGGATCGATTCAAATTTTGATTAAGCTTTGGCAAGTGTTGTGTACATGGGAAGACCACTTTCCATTGATCCAGACCCATTGATCTGTTTGCCACACCTTAGATTGGGTGCTCTGTGAAAATCCTTCCGCCAACTTGTTGTAGGTATACAAATGAATTGTATAAGGATGGAATGAATCCAATGTTCCATGGACAATGTAGTCTGTCCATTGTCCATCTATTCTAGTCTACTGAAAAGCAGCCTCCACCTGTACTAAATGCTGATTGTGATGAAAAGGATGCTGGTTTGAGAAGAACATTGAAACCATCCACCTGGATTGTTTGATTGGGAGTTGGTGGCTACATTGCGCATTTTTTTTGGGGGGGGGGGGGGGGGGGGGCACCTCTAAGAAATGTTGGCCTGAACAAGAAAGTTGGTAATTCATGCTAGCAATGTTTCCTTGCTAGAATTAGAATGACTGCATTCAAGGAAACTTAAGAGTAGCACCAATAGGTAATATGATGAGGGAAAGTAGACGTAGATTGTTTGGACACGTGCAATGGAGACCAAGAACTTCCCTAGTTAATAGGTGGTTTAGTAGAAGTTGAAGGCTCTAGAAAAGTAAGAAAAGACTTGACCTATGGTCTAACTGAACTGGCCCTTGATAGAGTAGAATGGCAGAATGTGATCCATGTAGATGACCCCAATTAATTGGGATAAGGCTTAGATGATGATGATGGTGATGAATCACACCAAAAAAATCCCCCCCCCCCTCCCCTTTTTATTTCTTTCATTTAGCTTTTTGAAGATGGATTATCTACTACTATTCTAATGACATTACCCATTACCCACTATGCATTATGTCAATTTGGTTTCGAATGTTTTGATAATCACGAAGGTGACTTTATTAAAATGTGACAGATTCGATGCTGTAATCCATTTTGCTGGCCTGAAGGCTGTTGGGGAGAGTGTTGCAAAGCCATTACGTTACTATGACAACAATTTGATTGGCACCTTGAATCTGATTGAGTTCATGTTGAACTATGGCTGTAAAAAGGTTTGTTACTACTGATAGTTCTTCCATTTTTATTTTTTTTTCTTATTTCCTTTTTTCATACTACTGATCGTTCTTCCATTTTTTGCTTGTATCTTTTTGTTCATTTAAATAAAATTTGTTCACTTCCTAAAAGAAAAGGGAAAAAATGTAAATACAGTTAGGGAGATGTATATCGATTAAAAAGAAAAGAAAACCTACCTTTAATTAATGATCAAGAAAGTTTGCTTACAATTGCCCATCACATTTCATTTCCAAAATTTGTTAGCCCATCCAATGAGGAACTTTCCTTCTGAGTGCCATTGAGTATAGTGGGAGAGGCTGTGGAAGATGCCTCTAAAAAACTTTAAGAAATATCTTATGATGGGAAACACCTATATGGACTAGCTGTGTTTGTGATTCCACCATCCTTACCTTTAAGACATCCTAGACAATGCAATAGCTATTTTTTGTGGGATTTTAGGAGTTGGTACAACTAAACACAGCAATGGTGAAATGACGAATGTGGTTGCGCTCACATCTGTGTTTCCCACCATAAGTAACACTATTACAATTTTACATAACAATGGAACTGCACTATAATTTCTAGTCCATTTTAGGATGAAGTGACAAGCAAAAAGAGGTCATGTGCATGGAGCTAATTGTTGTGCCATTCAAAGGTCTGGAACAGTCCCACATAAACCAAATACAAAGCAACTGCATCGTATGATTCTTGGAGAAATTTCACTATATGAATATCCATTAGGGAGCTAGATTCTTTTGTTTTGGTATTTGTTTGTATGTTATTTTCCATGTAGAGAAGTTTATGCTTGTCTTACAGTCATTCTGATACAAAATGTTTCTGATACAAAAAAATGTAGAGAAGTCAAGCATTAATGGCCCTCAGATAATTGTTTCAGCATAATGATTTTCGTTTCAAATAAGTTAGAGTATGTTTTTTTTTCCCGTGAAATTTGGTGTGTCTATGGTAGAAGGTTTTCAAAGAGGAAGGGAGCTTGTATTGATATTCTCTTTACAGTCTTTTATCCTACAAAATTGCACTTATATCATTTATTTGGTGTTTTAAACCATATTCAGGAATATTTATGATCTTAACCATTGTGTCTTGCATCTTGCTACTTTGTCTACTTAGCTGGTGTTCTCTTCATCTGCAACTGTTTATGGTCAACCTGAAAAAATCCCATGTGTTGAGGACTTTGAGTTGAAGGCAATGAACCCATATGGGCGGACAAAGGTATGTTCACAGTTGTTTATTCCTTAACAGAATTCTTTTCTTTAATTTCTCATCATTCTTTTCTTTTTCACTCGTTCTTTCTTTCTTTCTTTCTTTTTTGTTTACTTGTTGAGTATAGCATTTTGCTATGTACATTTTTTCACCCAAATTAGTAAAGCTTTTAATTCTCCATTTTAATTTTCGTCTTACTAGCTTTTCCTTGAAGAGATTGCACGTGATGTTCAAAAAGCGGATCCAGAATGGAGAATTATACTACTCAGATACTTCAACCCCGTTGGAGCCCACATCAGTGGTCAAATTGGTGAAGATCCAAAGGGTATTCCAAATAATCTCATGCCTTATATCCAGCAAGTGGCCGTTGGCAGATTGCCTGAGTTGAATATTTTTGGTCATGATTATCCAACAAAGGACGGTAGTGCGGTATGTGATTTTTTCCCTATCTATTGTGGCCGCCTTCCCTTTCCCTGAAAGAGGCATGTTACTGTTAAAATCTAGTACTGAATCCTTTCTGTGCTCAATTTTCTTTTGAAGATTTCTCCACACTGGATGGCATTGATCCAGCCTGGAGAATATTTGTTAATTTTGGTTGCTATGCTTCCACTAACATTAACCAGATCTATATGAGGCTCTCAGCATGCTGTTTGTTATCTTTGCTGGAAAACCATACTCTAGTTCTTGACATGGGATTAGGCCGCAAATGGAAATTACTACCATTTGAAGTCTAATTGAAATGAATGGAATCGCAATTAGCAGTTTGGTTGTCACTATGAATTAAAATGGTGACACTCCTACTTGTTTCATTTATTATGGATTGAATGGATTGTGGTTTTGTTGAATTGACCATCCAAACTCACCATTATGCAGTGGAATAGCTAACATCAAATCCAAACTTCATACACCAGACCAAACAACCATATTACTTTCTCATGTATATGGTTTGATGTTAATGAATACCTGAGGTTTGGAAACTCATTTTTGATGTGTACTGGAAGTGTATTGTTAGATATGGCTCTGCAGGTAACTATTCGCAGGATGTTGTATGATGGATCTAAGTAGTCATGTTGCCTGAGATTTTGTTTTTCCTGGCAGTTAATCCTATTAAATACACCCAGTAAATCTGTTTGACATTCAACATATTTTCCTGTAATTTTTCTGGATTTTGATTGCTAAGTATCTAAGTTAATATTTTATTTGCATGGAAAGCCATAACAGGAATTCTCATATTTGATTTCTTTCACAAAACTGGAAAAGAGACATGTAAGTTGTAAATGTCTACAGGTTGCGCCACTTTTCGTATAGGAATTTGAAGATGATGTTAAAATTGTACCATTTCCACTTGTAGAAATTTCTACAACGAGTAGACATTCCATAAAAACAAATACTTTTTCTCCAAATGTTGCCTAAAATTTTGGTATGATTTAATTTGTTCTAGATGGATATGTATGAGTCACTGTTCATTGTAAGAAAAATAACTTGTATCAGTTAACAATGGTGACTGATTGATTTTTTTTTTTTAATAGTTATGAATCTTGTGATGAACAGATTCGAGACTACATCCATGTTATGGACCTAGCTGATGGCCATATAGCTGCTCTTCGGAAGATATTCACAGCGGATGATATAGGTTTGTCGCATTAAAATGGAAAATAAACACTGCACAAGATTTACTGCAAAAAGACCCAGCTTTATGGTAATGATATTATTTGAGTTTTAATGGGTGCCAGGTTGTACTGCCTACAATTTGGGCACTGGATGTGGCACATCTGTGTTTGAAATGGTCACTGCATTTGAGGAGGCTTCAGGAAAAGTGAGTCCCGTTCACGTTAAATGAGAATTTCTGGTTGTTTATTTGTAAAGAGTTTTGCTACCATTGTTCACTATTTGCTGCTCTCCCCGTGTTGCTTGCTACTTGTGCCTTGCCATATGATGGTCCAGACATTTTCGTCTGGTTACTCCAAAATGAGCAATCATCATCATCATTGCTTTTTCCAGCTATTTGGGGCCGTTTTTATTAATCTGTTTTGCCAATCATATTTGAATCAAGAAAACTCGTGATTTTTTGGCAAAAGTTGTAAGATCTACTGCCAACGTTACAATGACATAACCCTTTCCTGGGTTTGGTACGCGCCGGCATATTTCTTCTAGACAGGGTTTCCATGTCCAAGATGCCATGCTAAAAAGTCTCATTGGTCAGTGATTCTCAATTTCCATAGAGAGTTATCATCCTCCTTTTTGTTGACAGTGTAGATCTTAATTTCATCAGCAGCCCATCCATGGCGGGACCTACTAGATAGATGATTTTTCTGGATCACCATGTGACCTAGCACAGGAGGCAACCCACAAGAATAAGTTATGGCAGAAACTTCACTAATAAATATTTAGTTATTCACTGAGTCTTCTTTCCAACTCCAGAAAATACCCATCAAATTATGCCCAAGGAGGTCAGGAGACGCCACAGCCGTTTATGCTTCTACTGAGAAGGCCGAAAAGGAACTTGGTTGGAAGTAAGTTTACACTACTCTAGCTCAACTTTCAGATACCACCCTTCCTTACCTGCCACCCTGTCACATGTACAGGACAAGCCGTGCAAATAATGTGTGACACTACCTGATGTAAAAATCAGAGGACTTTGAGTCAGACCATTGGATGCCCATTTTTAATAGAGTGACTGCCCATTATCCGGATTAGCTTGATTTTCACCAGGCCATCTTCATGGTGTTGCCCACCTTTTGCACGGTTTGGACGTTCTCTACACGGACTAGCCACTATCTGATTGGTGTTGATAAAAAACTTGTAAAACCAATAACTTCATACTAGAGCAAGTTGTTGTATTAATCTTTGGCTTGTTTTGGTATCGATATATAGTCTTTGATTCTCAAGTGACCACAAGGAAAAAAAAAAAACTTGATTTTCAGGGCAAGATATGGCGTAGAGGAGATGTGCAGAGACCAATGGAATTGGGCAAGCAAAAACCCTTGGGGGTACCATTCCCAACCATGAACAGAATTTATGGTAAATGCATAGACTAGAAATTCATGGGCTTCTATTGAACTCTTATCTTATGGAACTTACAATTGTCTTTTTAAATGGAAAATAAAGCTTTTTGAGTTTTTTACCCTCTTGATTTTTATTTTTATTTTTACCCTTTTAAACTAAATGAAACTCATATCTGTATGACATGACTGTTGATATGCTGTTGTATGGATGGTTGGCTGTCATTTTTGTCTTTTGATGTTTTCATATAATGGTAGCCCCATTGGACTTAGGGCCAGCAATGGCTGGGTCAACTTACGGTCCTGGCTTGATGCTACATATGCTTGTAAATAAATGCCGGGAGGCTCTCAGAAGCTACGTAGGGCCCATCAAGATGTCTGTGAGAAATCCAGCCTGTCCATCAGCTTCTCTATCTCATTTTAGGACATGATCCCAAAAATGAGGCAGTTCCAAAAACTCAAACTGTGGACCACACTACAGGAAACAAGTGGGGATGGAAATGCACACCAACCGTCCCGGGACAGTGGGATGAACTGTGGAAATCCAGCCTGTACATCAGCTTCTCTATTTCATTTTGGTATTCTCACAAACATCTTTGTAGGCCCCATGTAGCTTCCTGGGGATGGTGGCAGCCATAAATGCCCTAGGACGGTGCTGGGCCTACAACTGACTTTAGGCTTGATTACAAATTGGGCCATTATAATCATACTTTTGGATGCTGAATTGAGGACTCTTAACCAATTATTTGAGTTAGACGAATCTGCATCAGTGCTTTCACTGGAACCTGAAGGCGAATTTATTTATTCTTTTTTACGCTATGCATGGCCTACTACTGAGAGTGTCTGTGACGTCCAGCTGTTTTTAAAAGTTGGGTCCCACCATGAATGTCAAATGGCAGAAAAATGGGTCATAAATGTGCCACGCATGTGCTTTGGATAAGATCGGTGGTTGTAAATGATTGTCTTCTATATATTATCCTTGAGACGGAACGAGTTAGGTGGGACCGGCCTCACCCAACACCGTGCGGCCCTGACTATGTGGCCCACCTTGATGTATATGTAGTAAATCTTCACCATCCATCCGTTTTTCCAGAACATTTTAGGGAATGAGACCAAAAATGAAGCGGGTTCCAATCTCAGGTGGACCACACTATAGGAAATAGTAAATAGTGGTGATTTACATCAAAAACTTATTATGGACCACTAGAGTTTTGCGATCGAGCTGATATTTGTTTTTTTTTCATCCAGGTCCGTGTGACCTTATTAACAGGTTAGATGGGCTCGAAAGTTTTTAATGGTGAGCATTCAATCATCACTTTTTTCCTGTAGTGTGGTCCACCTTAGATTTGGATCTGCTTCAATTTTTTTGGGCTCATGCCATAAAATGAGCTGTAAAAACGGATGGACGATGTGCATATACTACACACGAATCAAAGTGGGACTCACGGTCAGGGCCACACCTAATCCCACAACTTCTTCTTCTTCTTCCCTTTTTTTTTTTTTGGATGCTAAAGTGCAAAGGGTCGGATCCCAATCTTGGTCATGCCTTGAAAGCCCCATAAAGCAAGCATCGATCTACTTTTGGATTCCTAATCAATTTGGTTTTGGAAGTATGACCCATCTGCAGTCAGTCACACGGTTGAGGCGTTCAATTCAAATTAAGTGTACAGCTTTATAATTTACCAATGTGTGTACATGTATATAGTCTTGGGCATGCTTTAATCTTTCATAGCTCAACCCAAACCGAATGCCTTGATCCCAAGCACTAAGATAGATAAAGGAACTGAGCAGTTGCCAATGATCGATAACTGAAGTAATTCCATTGTATGAATAAACACAATCAAGTGATCTTAGAGGCTTCAAGTTCTTTTTGCCTCCTAGGTGAAACAACATTTTTTTTTTTTTTTTTTTGGTTAGCTTGTTAGTACACTCCACTGTCAGTTGACACTTCACCGTTAGCCATCCCCACTAGGGATCGATACCAAGACCTCAGTGTTGAAACGAGGTATCTTTCACTCAGTCTATCACTTGAGCTATGGATCTGGGTGTCTAGGTGAAACAACTTGCTCTCACTGTGATAATAAAGATGAACCATTGTACAACATTTGAGGAAAAGAAACTCAACTGCATTGATGAAGTAAAATATAACATGCAAAAAGATGATTTCTCTGAAACCAAGTCTTCTTGATACAAAGTCAGTACAACATAACAGCATAAACAGACGAGAATATACTTCTCATAGTATAAAATCAATCCAGTGTAGCAGCATATGTTATACTAAAATAAGCTAAAATATATAATTAATATGCAGCATTGTCTTGTAAATCTGATTTTATGTGTTGAGTTGATGAGGGCCTAGAACTCTTCATCTTCCTTCTATTTATAGATGATTATGATGAGAGATCTTTCTATTTATAGACGATTGCGATGAAACCACTTCTCATGTCCGTTGATGCGGAGATAACTATCTAGACCCATATACAGCAGTGGTCTATCAAATGAGGACGAGTAAAATGGTTGTTTGTATAGGTTGGCAATCAATTACGTGCACGTAATATCCTCACTACGTGGACGATAGTCTCTCTAATTAAGCCACCACATGTGGTGATAATCATCGTAAATAAACTCTCATGATATTAGATCATGTTAGCATAATCACTATTCTATGTTTTAGATATCTTTCGGCCGTGGGAACCACACAACCTATCATGGTGGATTGGCTGAATTTGTCGCCGCTCATGACTACGATTCGGTTGTAACCAATCCTCAATCACGATACTTTTGTAGTAAACAGGCTTTTCCTAATATACTGGATATATGACACATGTATTCTGATTTCTTTCAACGGTTAAAGTAGGTAAAGAAATTTTTTATTTCTCCTGCAGAGATCTTGCTACCACACGGTATTATGGACTACTGCAGTAAAGGGTGTAAAATTCACGTCATTGTATCTTACTAATATTGCCAACTTGTCAAATCATATTATATATTCCTTTGAGATCACCAAAGACATGAATAGTCTAAAGTCTATTTACGTGGCATAATTTGTGGGCCCTACCATGATGAATATGTTATATCCATATCGTCCATTCATCCTGCATGATTTATGGAATGATATATATATATATATATCTATATATATATATAATATATATATATATATAGATATATATATTATATATATATTATATATAATAACCATGCAAATCCAAAGCATAAATGTACCACCCACAGCTAGCAGTGGGGATTAAACAATAGCAGTGTGGTCCACTGAGCTTTCAATCTTCCACTTTTTTGGGAAATACCCTTAAATGATATCCCAAAATGGATGGGCGGTGTAGATATAACATATATAGACTAAATTACATCCTAAGTAAATCTAACCAGGGAAAGTACTTTACATATCCAAAGGCCAGTGGGAGATGAATGTTTGTGTACAGTCCCTCAATGATAATTAATACTCGTTTATATCCATTATAGCATATTACGGCTGTAATCAGTAAACAAAACAGGCCCTAAGTAGGTAGATCGAATGCATGCGCATGGACCCTCAGACAGGGTAGAGTATCTAATAACTGCACTTGACCACGAGGCTCCCATTATTAATGTGGTCCACTCATCATGTGAGTCACTATGTTTAAAAGCAAACGGCAGGCCAAAACTGGTCAAACGTGCCATTGGCCATCCGTTTTTTTTTTTTTTTTTTTTTTTAAAAAAAAAAATTTAATTTTGTTATTATTATTTTTTACCCGTGGCGTGCAAGCAGACCTTTAACCATCCAAGACTTCGCCCTAACTTATGTGGCCCACAAAATTTATACTGTTTTAGAGTCATGACTTATGATTTGTAGGCTTTTAATGGACGGTTGAAATTAGAGTACAGTTGATGAATTCTACAAAGAGAGATGAGCCGGTGCTCCGAGAGCACTAAACTTATATAGTCCTCATAGTTCTAGTTGCATTGGAACAGTCCAATTGATTGATCTAGACTGTCCATTAGGTCCAGCACACATTTCATGGGCTATCATGCAAATATCACACTGATCTGATGATCTTAACCATCTGTTCAGTGGCCTCCAATATGAACGATCAAGATCATTCATACAAAAAATGATCTAACCAATAATTTGATCCATCTATTTTCCATTTAAACCCTCGCTTAAATTGTCATGGGAGCTTATCTGAGCGTGACTTACCTCAATCAAGCCATTCAAATCCTGGGCCTCTTTATGGCTGGGGCATGATCCAAAAATT
>JAJHSJ010000001.1:117278780-117378780 GCA_021015155.1 Magnolia officinalis
ACCAAATATTTCAACAGTATATGTAGCATAGTGGCACGTGTAGGGTATGACTGAATATGAACAATGTCTTATTTAGCACATGTGAGGTGATTGAACATAAATACGAATGCATTTGGGCTTTAATCATTTAGAAATCCATTTTACTTTCACCATAGGAAATTCATTTCTTAAGATTGAATGTGGAAAAATAAATAAATTTATTTTCCAATAAAAATAGAAAGTAAGAAATAATGTTTCCCACACAATTTCCTATAAAGAGAAGCTTAGCAAATAACAGATGCTAAGAGGTCGTTTGGCACCATGGGTTTGGGGGGATTTGAGGGGGTTTCAAATCCCCTGGTTGTTTGGCAGCATAAAGTAATCGGGGTTTTCAAATCCCCTCAAAGAGGACGCGGATTGCGTCCTACCCCCGCCCGGATGGATTACTCTGTGGCGTCCACTGTGATGTAAGTGTTTTATCCACACCGTTAATTGCTTTTCTCAGATCATTTTAAGGCATGAGACAAAAACTGAGCAATGTAAAGGGCTTAAGTGGACCACAAAGTAGGGATTTAATGTCCACCATTAAAAACTTCTTGGGAGCTGGAGAAGTTTCGGATCAAGCTAATATTTGTTTTTTCACTTCATCCACGTCTACATGACCTTATTAATAGGTTGGATGATTAAAAAAAAACATCATGATGGCCCTTAGAAAGGTTTCAACGATGGGTGTCATTATCACTGCAGCTTCCTTTGGTGTGATTCACTGGAGCTGTGGATCTTCTTCATTTTTAAGATTACACATTAAAATTACCTGAGAAAAGCAATTAACGGCGTGGATAAAACACTTACATCTCGGTGGGCCCCACAGAGCCCTGCCTGGACGGATTACCGTCCGGACAGGGGTAGGACGCAATCCGCATCCCCTCAAAGAGGGGGTTTGAACTCCACTGTGAGAGCTTGGATTACACCTAAAATCATTTCAATAGTTGAAGTGTAACATGTGTGTCACTGTGCTATTATTCTATTGGGCACATGGCCCACTAATGATATAAAAAAAACAATTAGAATATCAATGACATCGCCATTAATTACTTTAATATGATGATCAGCACCGTCCAAACATTGTCCATGTAAATCAACGGATAGGACCGTTGGTTAGTCACTTGGACATGATCTTTTGCCTGTGGCCCATCCGAAAATTGGAATTTCATCATTTTCGGGCAAAACATATATTTCAACGGGCTTATTACAACCATTGTGTCAAACACTACGTATGTCACTAATTAAAGCTATTAAAAGTCGATGTAGTAATTAATTTCAAACCCTTGGAAATATACAATGCATGGCTACTTTTGGATTAAAGTTGATTCCCAATCCAGGGTGTCAAACACAACAGGAAGATTTCAAATCCAAGGGGTTCCAAACAGGCCCTAAGTTTCATGGAAAATATTATATTCTTTTTCATCCTTTTTATTAATCCAAAAAGACCTGAAGGTTAAAAAATAATAATTTCAAATTCCTTGTTCTTGGATTTATTTTAGCTTTTTGTTTGTTTTGTTTGTTGGTTTGCTTCCTCACCCACAGGGTCCGGGTTTTGTCACGACAACCGTAGTTGTGGTACTACTGCAACCTATTTGAGTTTACAGGGCATGTTCCTACATAAATCTGGACCTTTCAGATTGTCGGCCACTTCTACCCAAAATTAACCGATTGGACCATATTAATTGTCAGATTTTTCTTGTTGGAATTTGACCATTGATCACTTTCTTTTTAGCCTTCATTTGATGCTTAGAATTGTCCAATCGATGGGCAGCGATGGAACCCATGATCTGGGCAATCTTGATTGGTATGGATGTATGCCACGTGTAAAGTGGATGGGATGCCATCCCATCCTAGTGAGGTCACGGTGGCAGGATTTCAAATTTTGTTTTAAGGTCTGGTGGTAGTTTTATGCGGGTTGCTCAAGGTACAGTGACATATTCCAGACCCGATCTAGTGGCCTAGTGTAGTGGGTCACCCGGAGATGGATGACAAGGCCAATATTTAAAGAGATTGGATGACTTTACCAAACCTATGCTTTCTGGATTTGCTTGTTGAATGTGGAGCATTCCTTTGGCCGTTGCTTTTGCAGCCTACTTCTTGTAAGCTATAGTCAAAATCCTTACCTTTCTGACAATTGCAGGAGCTTCTGGCTGTCTAGCTTATCCACAGTCCACACCACACATGTTTGCCACGTGTACCTATCATAGCTGCATGTTAGAGGAAGCGGATTGCGTCCGACCAGGTCTTTGTGCGGGCCACCGTGATATGTCTGTTTATCAACCTGTCCATTCCTTTTTCCTAGATTATGTCAGGTATATGCCAAAAATGAGACAGATCCAATGCTCTAGTGGACCATGCCGAGGTGGGTGGGACCTCTGGCTCACAGTGATGTATGTGCCTTAAATCTACACCGTCCAACCATTTTGAAAGATTATTTTAGAGCATGATCCCAAAAAATAAAGCATTTCTAAATCTTATGTGACCATACTACAAGAAACAGTAGTGATTGAATCCCCACTATTAAAAATTTCATGAGAGCCACTGGAATATTTATTTTCCATCCAACCTGATGAGAGGGTCACAATGACATGGATGAAGAGACCATACAAATATCAGCTTGATCCAAAACTTCTGTGGCTAAGGAGAAATTTTTAATAGTCAATTACTTATTATGGTCTACTTGAGATTTGGATCTACTTATTTTTTTTCATCATTCCCTCAAATGAGCTTTCAACACGGATGGATGGTGTGGATTAGTCACAGTCAGGGTTCCCACCCCGATCTAAGGTCTCACCTAATCCACTCAACCAGAGATGATTCTTGCATTTAATGCAACCCAAGGTTTTTTTTTTTTTTTTGGGTTAGCTTGTCAGTACACACCATGTCAATACACACACTCCACGTTAACCACCCCCACTAGGGATCCATACCAAGACCTCAAGTGTTGAAACGAGGTATCTTCCACTCAGTCTGCCAATTGAACTATGGATCTGAGTGTTAATGCAACCCAAGCTTATTATTTTGTGTGGTATACTAAAGTCTTAAATATGCTTCATTTTTGGGCCTATAACTTAACATGATTTGAACAACGGGGATAGACTTATACATCATGGTGAGCCTCTACAAATATCTAGTCGGACATTGTAAGGTCCAACCGCAGGTCAGACTCAATCTGCTTCCCATCTAAGCTGCTCATCTGTTTTGACTGCTCATTTTAGAGTAATATGAATAACTGAAGCAGATCTAAATCCCAGGTGGACCACAACATAGGAAGTGGTCATTGTGGTCATTGAATACCCGCAATTGAAAACTTCTTGGGGCCACCGGAATGTTTATTTGTCATCCAACCTGTTGATAAGGTCACAAAGACATGAATGAAAGCAGTGAGAGTGAACCCATATATATATCATGGTGGCTCCACATAGCTTAGGGTTGTAGAATCATGCAACCTCCGGGCGATGCAGGGCCATCCGCATCCATGATGAAGCATTGGTCAATGAAAATGTGAAAGCAGGAAAAATAAAGCATTGGTTAATGTGAAAGCAGGAAAAACATACCAGAATTTAGGCAGTTGTTCCTGAAAGCGACTACATCCATGGGAAAGAAAATCAAGGAAATTTTTCTTCTGTGGTGAAGATTACAATGTACGACATCTCTCTCACTCTCTGGCACCTAAAATAGGCCACCAAACCTTATACTTGTGTCCAAATCTTAACTCAAAAAGACAAAAATGCCCCCAAACAAACCTCCAAAAATCCAATAGAAAAGTTTCACCCATAAAAACAAACTCCATATGGAAAATAGCAACATAGAATTATAGACACACATTCTATAAGCATTTCGTTGAATAACCAAAAGGGGGGGAGGAATTAATGCTCTACCGAATGATTGTCCAGTGCTATTCAAGTTTTCAGTTTGTCCAAAATGGTAATCTTTGAGTGATCCGAATGGTCCATGTCGAGAGCCTTGCCATAGATGGCTTATTATGAGATTTGAAGATCCAAACTCTATATACTAGAAAAGGTGGCACGTGTAACATAGGTACAAAATGGATCGGGAGAATGAAATATAGGAAAAGCTTAAAATGAGAGAGAAAAATCAGAGAAATTAATGGATTGGGTAAATGAAATATAGGTGAAGCTTAAAATGAGAGAAAAAAAAATCAGAAAAGTTATGACAAAGGTGTGGGCTAACACAGAGAGAAGGGTGTTCATGATTTTGTCAATGGACAATCGATCTCCATGTTTTCTTGTGTTGTAGCTTATTCGAGCTTTTGACATCTATTTTAAATTTTTTTTGGCTGATATCTTAACATGAGCCAGTGCGACATATTTAACATGATCATTCCAGTGGGCCCTATAAAGCTTTTGTCGCACAATCTCTCTACTACGATGCTTTATGTGGGTTACATGTAAAGAAGAGGGAGACTTCGAGCAAACTACTTACAAGATTAAGATGATACAGATAAAATCTAAACTGTTGTAAGTTTTTCACAGGTAAAATCTAAATCATATGGTGGACAACAAGTACATTTTTTATTCTCCAAATATCCATGACTTCATTTAAAATGTCCCCCCTATCTTTTTAATATTCAAAAGTTTTCTACTCTATGAAACTAATTGCAAAAGTTAAAATGTCTAAAAGTTGATTGCATTTTATATAATATATGTTTGACTCTCTTTTGTTGAACCTATGTTCATCACATATATGCCCACCTATTCATCACGTATCCGTTGCCTACCTATTGAAGGGTTAGCATTCATTTTTAGCACATGATCAGCTATACATGGTGGTTTAACTTATATAAATAATCTTGATTTCAATCCTGTAGGCACCACTTGCCTTCTTGTATGAACTAAAAATCTTAACAAACTCATTTTGTAGATCTCAACTAAACTAAAAGAAAACAAAAATTCTAAACAAACTCATCTAGCAGACTTAAACTAAAAGAAAGCTAGCACCCCCGTGAACAAAGGAATGACGTTACAACACCTTGACTCTTTGCTTTTTTCTCTTTCTAATATTCTCTTTATCCATTTTTACGTGCCTTTTCACCCTCTTGATAGATGATCTGTTGTAAGTAGCAGTTTCATCCGAACCGGCCATGGTAGGCATCTAAGGATGCTTAAGATGGAAAAGCATCAACAGTTTAAATTCAACAAAAAACCGTCAATTGATTATTAGTTACTTCCTTCGAATCAATTTGAATTTATGACCATCACCAATCTAAAGTGGGTCACATTATTTGGACGGTTTAGTTGAGTTGATTATAGCTTAAGTGTACAATTGTGAGTGCATGCACATAATATGTCAGTCTTCCAAAGTTTGAATTAGCTCCCTCCTAAGACGAGCTGCCATTCAGGCCTCAAATCCCTCCATTTTAAAGCCATCGTGCCGGTTTCGAATCTCTCCATTTCAAAGAAGAGAAGTTGGCTAAGCTCGCCTGAGTGTGAATCCCTACTCATCTACACACACACACAAGAAAATATGGCACATGTGTGTGACATCTCAGGTTTTTGTCACATGCGTGACTTTTGTTTAGGTGAGCCATAGGCCTCAAAACAGACAGATGGCTTAAAAAGATCTATTTTACTGGTATGTTCATTTCCCTACGCTGGTCAACTTAATAAGTGATGTATCTGTACTTTTTTTTAAAAAAAAATTTAAAATCAGAAAATCTATCCCTGATGAGAATCCCTGACTCAAGACATGTCTCTTTTTTGAAGCAATTTGGATTCAAGCAAAGTTGTATTGTCATGGTTAATTTATTTGTGGCTTGTCAAGCCCTGCTATGCATGAGAATATAAAAAGTAAAAACAGTGTTAAAAAAAATATGGGCATAACCAAGTACTTTTTTTAAAAAAAATTTTACACACGCACACACACCCCCACATACTCACACCATAGCGGGATTTCACCACCTATGGATAGACCAAGTGTTGAAACTCCTGAGAATCTACCACCGGAGCATGAGTAAGGATCCGAGCGTAACCAAGTACTGCGTGTCTTTGCAAGGCTACAGTGACAGCAAGGATACCCTGTCTGTAGTTCAACGTATGCAGGAAGACAATGTTCTACGTACGTGCATTTCATGTGTGCAACCGTCCGTTAGGATTGAACCTAATGTTGAGAAGTGGAGCTACATCTGCGGCCGCCCACGACCAGTCGAGGTTGCGCGGATTTCGTGTCGTAAGTCCTGTCGCAACTGGGATGCGAAAGGAGTTTCACGGATTTCGTGTCGCAAGTCCTTTCACAACTGAGATGCGAAAGGAGTTTCGCGGATTTTGTGTCGCAAGTCCTTTCGCAACTGGGATGCGGAAAGGGAAGTTGCCAAAACTATAAATTGGGGTCCCTAGGGCTATTCTAGGTTAAGGTGAATTTTAGGAAATTATTCTGAGGTGTGGGCAAATGATTTTCTCTGTACTTCCAAGGGAGAGGTTAGTATATTGCCTTGTAATCTTCGTTTCTCTTCATAGTGGAATTTTGCATCCGTGGTTTTTTACCCTAGTTTGGGGTTTTTCCACGTTATCTTGTCTTGTGGTTTGTTTTGGATTGCTTTGATCTATTTCTAGTTTATATTTCTTCTTGTCTATCGTTTGTGGGTAAGGCCTTAGATTGGATCTAGGCTCACTGCGTTGTTGGCGTGCTGCGCAACAATTGGTATCAAAGTTATTGGTTTAGTTCTATTGGGAGCGATGGTGGAAGATGGAAAAACTAGAATTGAGAAGTTTGATGGTTCAAACTTTGCCTTCGAGAAGATGCAGATGGAGGATTATCTGTATCAGAAGGACCTCTATATTCCTCTAGGAGGAAAAGAGAAGAAACCAGAAAAGATGACAGATGATGAATGGTTTTTACTGGATAGGAAGGCTTTAGGAACAATCCGACTCTCTTTGTTTAAGAGCGTCGCCTTCAATATATCCAAGGTAAAAACGACAAAAGAATTAATGGAAGCCCTAGCCACCATGTATGAAAAGCCCTCGGCATCCAACAAGGTTCATCTTATGAAACAGCTATTCAACATGAAGATGTCAGATGGTGGGAGTGTGGCTGAACATCTAAACGAGTTCAATACAGTCACGAGCCAGTTGGAATCCGTTGGCATTGCTTTTGAGATGAGGTCAGGGCATTATTGATCTTATCCAGTTTGCCAGACAGTTGGGATGGTTTGGTGATTGCTGTGAGCAATTCTTCAGGATCGACAAAGCTAAAATTTGATAATGTGGCCGGTCTAATTCTCAGCGAAGAATCTAGAAGGAAGGCATCAGGGGATTCAGAGAATGCTCTAAACGTTGAAGGAAGAGGAAGATTGCTGAACAAATGAGGCAATAAACACGGGCGTTCTAAGTCGAAGAAGAAGTCTAATGGACCGAAAGACAAAGACGGGTGTTGGCATTGCGACAAGAAGGGGCACATGAAACGTGATGGCAGGGTGCTCAAGAAACAAGAAGGAAACTCTCAAGGTGGGAAGGATTCAGTGAATCTGTCTGAGGAGAGCGACATAGAGGCGTTGATCTTGTCTCTTGATGCGAGGAATGAGTCTTGAGTTATAGACTCGGGTGCTTCGTTTCATGCTACTTCGTACAGAGGTATCCTTGGTTTGAAATTTGCATAAAATCGACAGTTACAAGTATTACTCGCGGAGTGCGGAATAAAAAAATTAGTGCAGGTTTACTCTCAGTCCTCACACAAATCCATACTTGGAACCAACACATCCACATCACGGCTTGTGCAAACATCAGCACACGTGTGGTCAATAATCTAAGTGTGGGCTAATGGCATAATCCCCATTGGACCAAATTCACACGTCCCATGAGAACGAGAATGAGTTAAAACCCCATGTAAAACTACTCTCTTATATACTTAAAATTTTCTTATTCCCAAGTGAAAGAAGAAAAATATATTAAAAACAAATCACTTATATAAAAAATAATAATTTTTTTAAAAAATTTTAAAAACCTTTTTTAAAATATAACAAATTTCCATGCAATTCTATACCATGCCGCTGAATGCTCCAAACTGGTCCTAAATGGTTAATAAGTTAAAATTGGTCAAGACGTGTCAAAATGCACCGTCCACGTTAACCTCCGGCACAGATACTGCTGTGGATCTGAGCTCCTTTGTCCTGAGAGTACTTGACAAATAAGAAATAGAATTACTCGTCCCAAGACTACTGTCAGCCAACGAAACTTGCATCAAACAGCTCCTTGGTATTGCACGTGTTGTGGCTGCGTGTGGATGGATCTACCTCGAATAGCATGATCTCTCTCTCGCGCGCCCGTTTTACTCTTCTTTTCTTGTTTGAGTTCGGTCGAGCAGTTGACCTACACACGCGTAGAAAACAGCGAGGTCCTATCTCACATCTCTTTCTTTTCTCTTTCCCTTTACTACTGCTGTTATTGCGCTGATTATAGAACGGCTGAGATTGGTTCCCTCTGGGGGTAGTAAGAATAGTAGGAGTTAGAGATGGGGAATGCGTTTGGATGCTCTGCATCGGGGGAGCGTTTGGTTTCTGCAGCAAGAGATGGAGATTTGGTGGAAGCGAGGATGCTGCTCCACTTCAATCCATCCCTCGCTCGCTATTCCACCTTCGGTGCCCTCAATTCCCCTCTCCATTTCGCCTCCGCTAAAGGCCACAATGAGGTAATTCAATCTCCATTCCAATCCCTCTTTCCATTTTCGAAACTTTCTACTTTGATTTCTCTTCGTTCATGTCATTGCTCTGGTTTTCTTTTGTATTTTTCTTCCTTTTCCCTTTCTAGATTGTTTCGTTGCTGTTAGAGAATGGTGCTGATGTAAATACCAGGAATTATTGTGGGCAGGTATGTGAGACCTTTCTCTCTCGGACTCGTTCTTACGATCTATTTGGATTTGTTAGATGCCCGAACAGTCATAACCGATTTCCTGTTAGTATTATCATTAATCATTTTACTTTTTTTTTTTGGTTCTGATGTGTAGTGTACAATGCTCGATTGAGCATTTGTTTGGCCTAACAAAATGTGCATGCAGGTCTGGCATTTTGACGATCTAAACCGGTCGTATGGTGGGCCCCATGGGAGATGGGAGATAAGTGATACACTGTAGATCTCCACCACCGGTTGATAAAACTGTCCGATTTGGCCCCTATTAAGTTTGGTTGACTGGTTGTAATTGGCCATTTTCATCAGACAGATGGGATCATCTGGAGGGGGAGATAGTCGGGCTTGGGCATGGCCCATCTCATGATAGCACCAACTGTATCAATGGTTAAGGTTACTGGAAGGTGTGCCTGATATGTATCATTGTGTGGTCGAATGAAAAAAAAAACACCATTTCTTTCAATCAAGCAACATATAATGCATTTTTCGTTATTGTTTTTATATTAAAGTTAATGTCTTGAATTAGCAGTTTATTTTGATCTTTTTGATCTGCATTGGATCTAATCATGAAGTTTCCTTTTGCATTGAAGACGGCATTGATGCAAGCTTGCCGATATGGGCACTGGGAAGTCGTCCAGACCCTTCTGCTATTCAGAAGCAATGTAGGTTGACCCCCCTTGAATGTCTACTTAAAAGTGTCTCCTTCTTTGGTTTTCTGTTAGTTATGATATTTTGAGGCTATATGCAGCTCTTTATGTTTTATTATTGTGTCCATCTTTTAAGGTTACAAGAGCAGACTACCTCAGTGGCAGGACAGCTCTGCATTTTGCAGCAGTAAATGGGCATGCCAGATGTATAAGGCTTGTAGTTGCCGACTTTCTTCCGAGTGCTCCCTATGAAGTGATCGCCTCTGAGGTTGATGGTGATAGTGATGATGGTTTGTCAAGGCAAAGATTTGATCATTCGTATGTGGTTTGTTTCTCATTCTGTCTATTTTTTTTTATTTTTTAATTTTCCTTTTCTTCTTCTTCTTCTTCTGCTTCTTCAAGAACACAAACTAAAAGAGTAAACAAAGAGAGGCAGACCAACGAGACTCTTGTTTGCTTTCAAAGTGTACTGGAACAATATAACAAAGATATTCATTTCCAAAAAAATAAAAATAAAATAAAAAATGATATGAATGCTTTTATGATGTCATGTCTCCACTGTACATGTCGCAAATATGTATAGTGATTGAGTCATTAATCCGGTGGTCAAAACATGGACTCGGCATAGGCCAAAAGTGGCAGTAATTTTCTGACTGGATGGATAACTCCGACCATGTGATTGTTTTGAGTTTTGCCCATACAATGTTGACCATTCTCATTCTTTTAGCTAAGCATCCCCTTCTCAGTCCACCAATTGGATGGGCATCAAAGTCCCGTTGCCTTCTGTTTTGGGCTGCGGCCTATCCCCTTGGTGGCCCACAAAAACTCTCCTGATCACTTTATAAAAGTGTCACCTCTACCATATACGGTGTTTTTGTGTCCTCCATTGGACTCCATGAATCCAATGCCCCTCCTAGTAGCATTCCTCTGATGAGGTTGGTGGTGCATCTATTTTGAACTGTGAGTGTCATAGCATCTTTTATCTGTTCCAATGCAAAGCATATTTCTTGTTACTTCTAGCAATTTGTTCTCTCTGAAGGATTAATATTTTTAAATCGCTCAATATCGTCAATGCAGTGCTCTCTCCAAGTTTGTGAGCAAGGCAGCCGATGGTGGTATAACTGCTCTTCACATGGCTGCATTGAATGGATACTCTGATTGCGTACAATTGCTGCTTGATATTCATGCAAATGTCTCAGCTGTGACATTCCGCTATGGCACTTCAATGGATTTAATAGGTGTGTTTTTGTTTAAAGATATCTGGATTAAATGTCAGCAATGCAACTCTCTTTTTTTGTTCTCTGTTCTATTATTTTCCAACATCCAGCTTTTCTTTGATAGGAGCTGGAAGCACCCCTTTACATTATGCTGCTTGTGGAGGAAATCTCAAATGTTGCCAGGTATTGCTCTACTCGAACTTATTCTCTATTTAGCTTTCAAGTGTGTTGTGACATGTCTTATTATCAGACGCTTTTTACCAGTTTGTTTTGAATCTAAAGGATTTTTTTTCTTCCTTTGTGCAGATCCTTCTTGCAAGAGGTGCTAGTCACAAGACATTGAATTGCAATGGGTATTTGTTCTAATTTACTCTCTAGAATAAGTGATTTGTTTCTTAATGGTTATGTTTTGTTGCCTAGTATAGCTTCTACCTGACTAATGAATGAATTTTTTTAAATTATTTTAACCAAGGTATTCCGTAACGGTAACGGTGGCCGTAATGGCCACTATTGTTACCTTTATGATACGGGTTGTAACGGCCGTTACGGCCCCCGTAATGGCTGTTACGGTCTCTTTTTTTTTCTTATTGAAAAAAACCCAAAAAACCTATATCGGCCCTGTAACGGGCCGTTACGGGTCCATTATAGCCTTTACAGGGGATGTAACGGGCCGTTACGGGGGTTGTTATGGCCTTTACGGGTCATTTTATTCGTAACGGCCTTTACGACCTTTACGTCCCCATAACGTGTAACGGTTGCCACCGTTACCTTTACGTAACGGCCTTTACGGCCCCGTAACGGCCTTTACGGCACACCATGATTTTAACATGCTGAAGTCCCTATGCTCTTTTCAGGTGGCTTCCATTTGATGTTGCTAGGATATGGGGACGCCATTGGCTTGAGCCATGGCTGGCACCAAATTCCAACTTGACCCTACCGGCATTTCCTCCATCAAAATTTTTGTCCTTGCCGCTTATGAGCCTAGTCAATATAGCAAGGTATTTGCATTCTCTTGTGGTAACCTTCCCTTTATTTCCACTCTTACAGCATTTTAAAACTTTTACATATTTGGATAAGTTTGGTGTCCTTTGTCTCATAGATTGCTAGATTCAACATTAAGAATTACAAGTAATCTTTTCACATTTTTAGGAGTGTTTATGTGGGCATGAATATGATTAGATTAGCAACAGTTCAATGTCAGTTTGGACTACAATGCAAAATGTTTTAGGTGTATGTTGTGCAAACAACAATTTTCTCCTATTTGAACATGGTTGAAGGGTGAAAGGTCCATCTGAAGTAGATTCTAAACTATCTTTTAATTTTAAAAAACCCACCATGCATGAAACCTTCATCATTTATGTGCTGGGCTTAGAAGTCGCATTTGTTTGAAGAAATAGATAACGGTGTTTTGTATGATCCTTTCTAGTCGAAATGCTCCGCAAGCCACACAGATTAGATATTTCATTTTGTCGATTGCTATGTGATCTGGGCGCTGAGACGTGTCTCGGCATCGGACATGATGTATTTTAAAAGTCAGATTCTCTGACATCATGAGGGAGAGGTTGGATAAAGTGAGGATACAATGATGATATGTTATGACAAAGGGGAGTATGACAAGTGTGGATTACAGTTTTGTTGGATAAAGTGAGGATCGTGTACATGTGAAGTACTTTCATGACCAATTTTGACAGTAATGTTTTTTGGTATTATTTGCTGGGGTTTAATGATGGTGGTGATGGGTGTCATGGTGGGTTTACAGTGGTGGGGTTTCATGGTGATGATTTGCAGTGATGAGGCTTGGATTGATTGGGATCACAATGATGGGTTTTGAATACAGAATTGAATCTTCAGTATAATGGGTCCCTGTAAAGATAAAGAGTCACACTTGGAATTGAAAGATGAGCCTGCCAATTCACATAACGGCTATGTAGTCAAATAGATTTTAGATGAATCTCAAATATTTATTCACCAAAGATCATCCGAGGAAAGATTTGATGCCATGTTAGCTTGAGATACTTGTCTAAAATATCATGATTAAGAAAGTGAGAGGGATTTAGCTCCTATACGTCTTTAATTGCCAAGAAAAAAAAAATACTACTATCAAGAGGAAAAATAAATGAAGCCATAAAATACAGAAAACAGCCCAAAGGCCAAAACTGAGGTAAAAGAGAGAAATACAATCGAGGTCTTGTAATAAATGATACATTATATATAAGTATTTGATCCTAATAAGTTATTTAACACAACAAGCATCAGTAATAATTAATTTAAAATATTTTCTGTAGTGTTTATTGTGGAAATCCAAACTGTAGTCTTTTCATTGAGGCATCAATGGATACGGTTCTCTGACTTTGTTTGCTGAGGTTTTCGTCGTGCAGAAACTGAATTTAAAATAATAATATTAATAAATTCATATTCAGAATTTATACAAAATCAGTTTTATGATGTGTTGAGTGTAATCATGGCATGAGATTTCTCTGCAGAGAGTCTGGGTTGCAATCCTCGACTGGTTCCTCGGATGATAGTGATACTTGTGCCGTCTGCCTCGAGAGATCCTGTTCTGTTGCTGCTGAAGGTATGCTTCTCTTTCCCTGTATTTTCTAGTTATTGACATCGAAGTTCTTTTCCTAGTTTCTAGGTTTTCTTTTAACCTACTGCAGTAGTTGGTATTTCTTTAGTTATATGACCATGCAGCTACACAACTGCCTACCAGTCAGCTAAATAGCTATGAAAGTATGCATTTCCATAGTAAGTTTCGACTAGTATTTCTGGCGAAATATTTTGGACTTTAGTCCTTTACTTGATTGTGGTCCATGTTTAGGGCTGTCCACAGGCTGGGGCTGGGGTTGGGGTTGGTGTTGGCTCGGATTTTGAACTGTTCAGGCCGGCCCTATTCGAAATTCGATTTTGCTTGTCCCATACCTATTGACAGCCCTATCCATATTTGCAGGATCAGAGAACCCTTGAAACTTCTCTGACTTTTCTTTCGCTGTGATGACAAGCTTGCAATAAGTTAACAGTAAAACTTTCCAGTTCTCTTTGTGAAAATTCATGAAGGTCTAGGCTGAAGATGAAGTTCTGTAATCCTTCTTTTGAAAGCTGTTAAAATTTCGGATATTACTATGTATCGCAAGTTAGAAGAAGCAGAAGTATATGCAAATGGTAATAACGAGAAGCAACTAGAACAAATACTGCTGAATTGGACTCTTCATGGAGTTAACAGTGACTGAATGGATGAGTGAACCAATAGGTTTGGACTGGGTCTGTTTGGATGTATCTCAGACTGAGTATAGAATCGAATGCACCTTGGCTTGTGTGCATTTTGCAGAAGTCAGGCCAGTTTGGTGTATCTTGCACAGTCCCGATGGTGGGATGGCCTAAAGCTATCCTGTGTGCAAAATGCGCATCAATGTGAGAATTGGTCCATGGTGGGACCCGATATTATTCCATTCTCATTCTGAGTGGCGGATGCACTCCAGTGGATATTTAGCTGATGATTAAAACTGGCTTTAACAATATTGTGACAAAACCAATTTAAGCAAAACACGGGACACTAACTAGGCTAATTGAATTAAGCATAAATGGGATTTTTTTTCAGAAAAAAAGCATTAACAATTTAAATACCTACCTGTGAAAGCTGAATAGATCTGATATACGACCCAACAAGGAAGACATTATGCATGATTTGACCTTTTCCCTTAATTTTCCCTACTTTTTGAGTTATTCGTTGCTATTTGATCATGTATCATTCGGTAAACAAAATTTTCAGCACCATTTATATTCAAGGAAGGAACTACATTTAACCCAGTGGGGCACATTGAAGTATCTATTGAATGAGATTATAAGGTCCTGATGTATCAGGACGTGAGTAGTATCCTGATGAACCAGACACCAGTATGTGCTAGTGGGGTCCATGGTTCTTGGATCTGAACTGCTGATCTGCTTGATCCAATTGTGGACAAGGAATGCTGAAATTTCCCATGTTGAAAACCATTCGGCCAGTGGCCTACAGACGGGAAAAAACTCATGTAGAAAAAGGCCAAAGGTTGGATGGATAGGTTTTGCATGGAAGATTTTGGAGCAACCCCCGATCGTCAGTGGGGTGCAGGTTATTGTTCTGGATGAAAGAATGTTGCACAGCAGGATCTTAGTCACATTGTGGTGCACCAGGACCTTATAATTCTTCCCATTGAATTGCTCTGGAGTAATAATTATCCCTTGCTTCTTCTTCTTCTTTTTTGGTAGGCTGCAGGCATGAACTCTGCGTGCGATGTGCACTCCATCTTTGCTCAACGAGCAACATCACTTCTGAAATGGTCGGCCCACCTGGGTCAATTCCATGCCCCCTATGCCGAAATGGCATAATTTCTTTTGTTAAATTGCCTGGTTCCCCATCAAAGGAGATTAAACAAAGGAGCTCTAGCTGCACCCCATGCATGCTTCACACATGTAATCCAGACCCCCCAGCAATGCCTCGTCCATCTGGGGTTCGCAGGAACCGTGTCGCCTCAGTTTCTTCAGATATTTTCTGCCCCGTCTCTTGCAGCCCTTTTCCTTCCATCACCATTCCCTCTTCTGTGTGCAATGACGACCCGTGCCCGTCTCTTGAACCCCAAGATAGAGAAACACAAGATCAATCTCCTCGTCGCTTGCAAAGTGTACTGGACGAGCAGGATGAAATGGAAGGTCCAACAATGGAGAAGACGAGCTGTTCAAGTATGTTTTGGAACAGAAGAAACTACCACAGGGAGCATCAATGCAATTCAGAAATAAATGCTTGATTTTTCAAGAACTTGGAGGTCTTGATGCATCAGAACATGAATAGTGTCCGGACACTTGAGTCTATGCAAGTGGGGCCCATGATTAACTTCAAAACGTTTATCTGATGGAACCATTTTTTATAGGAATGCCCCAAAATCTACCCAGTTGGAAGATCCCAACTAGATGCTGCTAAAATGTTCCTGATCTGAAGGTCATATCAGGACATTCATATTTTGGGGTCCATCAGGTCAACAGTGTTGACCACCTAATCATGGGTTTCATGCCTGCCTGCCGGGTACATCAGGACATTCATATTCAAATGCATTAGGCCGGTCTTCATCTCTAGCCGGATTGTGAATAATCATATTCCAAAAGAGTTTTTTTTTTTTTTTTTTCTTTCTTTCTTTAAAATCAGAAATGGATGAGCAGCATCTAGTTTCTTCATGGGCTTTCTGCCAAGTTCTATGCACACGGTTGGTACCTGTTGTGTCGGCAGCCTTCAGATAATATGGGATATTTAGAGAAGTGTTGGCATGGATGTCGAGTATGTAGATCACATGTAACTCTGTACTTCTGAAAGCAAAGCATTATTAGATTATAAACTCTCAAATCTTCTTTTCCCCCCACTTTATTTTATCAGTGATCTTCCCTCGTTCATTCCAGTTGGCCTTGAATCATGGAGACAACTAGTCTTCTCGGGTTTGGTTTTTGGGCAGTGGGATCAAGCAAGCTGGCCCACTTCTAATTTACAATCTTATCATGGCCAGCTGATGATGAGACTTATGTACACATCTGCTTCAAATTTCCTCTTCAATCTCCCTTCATGCTCACATCCCTATAGATAAGAAGAGAGGATGAAGAATTAAACCAACATTAATTTCCTCCAAAGTATCAACCCTATTTTAAAATGAGATCCAGTGCCACTAAACTCACCAGCGATGATGGAGGTAGCATCAATTAAAATAAAATAAAATAAACATACATACAATATTGATAAATTAATTTATCAGGACACATTCCAGAATGGATAGGATAAATCTAACTTCTCCAACTGGAGTGGTGCAGTTGGTTATGGTTGACAGCTCTCCTGGGCATGCCTTAGGGTCTGGGAACAATTTTAGGACCCATTTAAAAATCTGAGTCGAGTTCAAGTCCATCTTATACTCACTTAGAAAGTGCACATGCGTGGCTGTGTGCACACACATAACGTATGAAACACTTGTTTAACAACTGAGTTTTTTACATGGTCAGCTTTCTATGAGGAAGAATATGTTGGAATTTTTTACCTAAAAATAAAACCATTTTTATTCTTTAGGTGGACCACTATGTGCAGAATAAATCGGCGGCTTCCACAAAAATTTCTAGCCAGCAATTCGTTTTTAATGTTGTTTCAAACTTGGGTCCTTACTCATACCTCATGGTAGACTCACAAGAGTTTCAACACAAGGCCATATGTTCGAGTACTCATTGTGGTGAAATCCCACCGTTGTGTGAGTGTGAGTGCGTGTGTAAAAAAGAACAAAAGAAAATTCTAAGTCATGGTCACATAATCATGTTGGTGGAGCAATCTCAACCTTGGTTTCATGGACATTTGTTGGTTGGAATAGGACCGTTTGATATTTTTCATTTTCAACCATCCGACGAATATCTACAAATCCAATAGTTAGTCAAATACATCTAAATTGCGGTGCACAATTTTGTTTGTATTACTTGTATGCCATGTGGTATGATGCTTCATATGCAGGCACTCCAAACTGCACAGTGAGACATATCAATTCAAATTAAACAGACTAAATTGTGCAACGCCAAGAACCGAGTTAGCTTGATTAACTCGCTCGACTCGACTCGAAAAAACTCAATTCAATTCGGTTCAAAATTGAGTTCGAGCCAAGTCGAGCTGATTTTTGGAACTCGAAAAAATTTCGAGCCGAGTTTGAGCTTGCCTAAGCTTGGATTGACTCGAATTGAACCCTAATTCGAATCAAACTTAGATCGAACCAGTTCGGTGACTCGGTTATTTTGATATTGATGTTGCTCACCCAGTATTTGATGAAATGACCGAACGAAGTGTCAGCTGGTGGCGAGGAAGGTATGGATATGAAACAAATACCCTTGTATCTTGATTTTGATGTTGCTTACAAAGTGTTTGCTGAAATATATATAAACTGCTGCTGCTGTTTTTACATATTGTGTGAGAAATTGAAGGTGCACTCCCTGTATTTTAAAAAATGCTGCACAGGCTCGATCTTGGTTTGAAGTCAACTCGAATTGGCCTGAGTTGTTGATCAAACGGAGCCGAGTTGGCTAGTCAGGCTCGAGGGCCAAGTTGAGTCAAGCTATGCCAAGCTGGACTGGGTTCAACTCATGTACAACTCTAACGCCAAGTCACACTTCCAAACAAAAGATTAGTGGAACAATTCTAATATTTATTCATGGACACTTGTTTATTGACTCTTAACACGGGATCCGAATACATTCACACGTTGGGACAAAGGTTGGATTTGGGTCCTTTTCATTTACACAAACTGTCATTGATGAGGCAACGCTTAGATAGAGATGCTGAAATAAACTATGAACTGCAATTTCAATTTATTGATTACAATAAGCTGTGCTCTCTTTTCATTTTCAAAAGAAAAGGGCTAAATCATCAAAAAGCTGAAATATTTTGAGTAATAATTAGCTATTTTTAAGTATTTATAATTGAAATGAAAAACCAAACAATCGAAGCCATTTGGATGGAAGTAAATAACATTTGAGGCACGTTTGGATGAAAGTAACTGCATGAAAATAAAATTAACCGAGAGTAAATAACATGTAAATGAAATTCTCTCTAATGAGAGTAAATAACTTTTTTAGCTCTACTGGAAAGTAATACAAGTAAACAAATGTACTACCATGCATTTGTTTGTCGTACTAGTAGCAAGCTAATGATACTTCGAACATTCCAATTATTAGGAACATCACTAAAATCATATCAATAGAGTGATTCAGACTGTCCAAAGGCTGACTATATAAATGGATGGTTAAAAAACATTGACAATCTACTTGTTCATGATCCGAAGGCTTAAAAATTCTTCATTTTTTTTGCGAACGTAAATATTTCAATATGCTTATTACAATTATACTGTTAAATAACACATGTACATTAATTCAGAATATTAAAACGATTTGGGATATAAAATGTACTCTATGAATATATTGAAAAATTCAAATGTATCCCAATTCTTAGCAGTACTCCTGTGTTAATTGCTTTTCAAATGCATTCCATTTACTCTCATCCAAACACGCTATGTATAAGCAATTTAAGTCCTTTGACCTCCAATTCAATTTCCCATTAACCTCCATTTATAAGCTCCCAAACGAGCCGGACGCATGGTTTGGATCATTTGAATCATTAGAAATGGGAAGTTGGATCACTTGAGATTTGTCAGATGGACGATTTGGATCATTTGAAATGACCCGGATTCAAAGGCTTGGATCATTTAAGTCCCGACGCATGGTATTGCAATATGTCGGAATGCAATGGACAAACCTCCTCTTATCCCAGTTGATGAAGCGGGGCCAGGTCTTTTATCCTGTTTTTCTCCGCTTTCGAGGCCTTTTTCCATCTTTGGGCCCGTTGCCTGGCGGGTCCCACTTTCATCTCCTACCCGCAGCGTGAGTCTAGTTCCAGCGAATCAAAACTTCTCTATGTCGTTTTTTGCTGACCTTTTTGTCTTTCTTTGGCTTCAAAACCGGTAGAGGTTTTTGGAATTTCGGTCCTTTTTCTGGGAATTGGGGTTTTGAGGTGGACCCAAGAAGAATCTGCTGCGTCTATTAGGGTTAGGGTTTTGTCTATTTAGGACACCTTCAAAATTCAAATGGAGCGGTCTAGGACGACTCCAACGACGACGTCAGCATTTTCGAATTCCGCTGCTCCGGACGATATAATCGACTCGACTCCATTTCTCGGGAGCTCTTCTCCGAATCGAGACGATGATCGGAGCCGTCGGTTCTCGCGCGTGCCCTCCCTGCGTGGCGCGGCTCGGTTCCTCCGCCAGGCCAGCAGTGGTCGGATGATGAGGGAGCCATCAATGCTGGTGCGAGAGACAGCCGCGGAGCAGCTGGAGGAGCGGCAGAGCGACTGGGCTTATTCGAGGCCGGTCGTCCTCCTCGACATTCTGTGGAATTTGGCGTTCGTGGGGATTGTGATGGCGGTTCTGGTTTTGAGCAGGGACGAGTCGCCGTCGATGCCTTTGAGGCTTTGGATCGTGGGGTATGCGCTGCAATGCGTGGTGCATATGGTGTGTGTTGGTGTTGAATACAGGCGGCGGCACCTGCCGTGGCGGAGGATTATGGTGGAGAGCAGGAGCTGGGGGAGTACCAGTTCAGGTGGTCGGCAAAATGTAGAGGAAGTTGGGGAGGAATATCCTGTCCGGAGTGAGGATGCGGAGAGGACTAGGTATGTTAACTAAGAGTTCATTTAGGCTGGCATTCTTCTGAACAGATGGGGGCCTGCATTTTACAGGTCGTTTGGATGTCTATAAAATTTTAAGTTGCAAACACTTACACCATAAACTCATTTTAGGTTTAAAGTGTTTTGTCTATCCTGTGTTTACAGATAAACACTAGTCTGTGTTTAGATAAACGGTAAAGTGCTTACAGCTTATAATGGGGTCTTCACACCCAATGGAGCTTGCAGTGGCAATCCCTCTAAAATCTTCAAATAAAATATAAGATATTGATTTAAGATGGATCATTGGGTTGAGCCCATCTTGATGAAGCCCGAAGCCGATTTTTATGTTAAAACAAGCATTAGGTAAGCCACGAAAGTGAACCCACTGATTCAAATGCCCTTTTATGAAGATAAACTACTGAATATAAAGAGTTAACTATACATTACCATCAAATTAATAACAATTAAACTTGTTCAAACATCATAAGTTTTCAATAGTCGTCATACAAAACAAGTCTAAAAAGTGTCTTTGGAAAAAAATATAATGGAATGTTCTTCTCCAACCATGTATGTTTAAGCTCAAGTTGACTATTGAAAAAAAAAAGTTCGACAAAATTTGTTCATCTTGCTAAGTAGCTGGAGGCCTTCCACATCATATCGTCAGTGATGGTTGAGAGATTTTGCAACACCTCCTTCACTTAAGGTACTTAGTAATGGTAGTGGTGGTTATATTGGCCACTGTTGTTACTGTTACGATGCGGGCTGTAACAACTGTTTCGGCCCTTATTTTTATTTTAAATTTTCACAACTAGTTACCCTCTAGTGGTGTCGTAAATAGTTTGGATCAAAGTCAACCTGATTCTGGCCCAATGATTAATTAGATCCGACACCCGTAACCAGATCCCACTTGCAGACCTCAAATCAAGGTTTCTAGAGTCCCACTTGCAGACCTCAAATCAAGCTTTCTAGAGGTGCAAGGTGTAGCTGAGGCGGTCGATATAAATCTTATTTCTTGTGATTCCCAAGGACCCCATTCGTTGAATCGAGGAGATTGGATGTGGAAACATACCTGCATTTACGACCATTAAATTGGAAATGGAGAGCTTGATTCTCCTTCGTACACTCTCTTTATGGAAAACTTTGATGGGCTGGTGCTTTGCATGTTTTGAGTGTGGAGAGAGGGACTGAAGACTCATAGGTCTGTTGGAGTCTTTCCTACTAAATAAAGGCACCTTGCACCTCTAGCTTCTTCACAATTAGAAACTTCCACATTAATTCAACACAAACCAAATGTGCAAGATGTAACCGATGCAAAGTTGTGCTTGTTGAGGATCATTCCATAGTGGGTCCCACTATACACCCATAACTAGAACTTAACGGCTTGGATTTGATATGGCTTTGGAAACTAGTGATCCAGTGTGCCTCACCTTCATGTAACTCTTACAGTTGAGCCTTATGCAGCCCAAACCATGCCACGGTGTAAGCCTTCAAACATCATCATCATCATCTCCTTGTCATTGCTATTTAGCGTTATCTTATCTCCCATGGTAACTCAGCAAAAAACAATTGGCTACCCACCTAATAACATCAACCCACCTTTCTGAGGTGTAACAAATATCCCAAAAATATTTAGAAACCAAAGAAGGGCACCTAAGGAGAATATTAAAAAAAAAAAAAATCGAAAAGTAAATTGTAAATAATGTGTAGTATGCACGAGCCATTGCCAAAAGGGAAAAAAAGTTGGGTACAGCCCCATATATGGAGGGAGGTTATTGTCAACAAATATGGATGCTCCGAAGGGGAGTGGTAGACTAGGGAGTCTTCTCTATATAGGGGCATCGGTGGTGTGGAAGGGCATATCAAGCGTGAAACCTAAATTTCAGGAAGGGACGACCCCATCTTTGGGGAAAGGAGACAATCCGTTATTGGGAAGACGTGTGGAGGGGCGATATTCCCCTTCAAGTCAAATTTCCAAAGATTGTGTGCATTCATGGTTTTGAATGTTGGTATCGGTTTGATGGAAAAATGATATGATACGGCGTCGTGTATTGGTATCGAGGCCGTATCGGTCAGAATTTTTTTAAAAGCAAAATAATGAAAAAATATTAGAAAAATAGAAAAAAAAGAAGAGATATACAAGAATCTATCTTTTTTTTTTTTTTTTTTTGGACCATGTATTCAATGGTGTATCGGTCTATCGGACCATTCTTTGATGAGAATATTGTCTGTCGATTTGACTTGTTGAAGGTCAAATAAATGGGCCCTAATTAAACACAATTCAAGCATGATTTGGTGAACAATGGCCTATTACATTGAAATTCAACAAAAAGAAGAAAAACTATAAAAAAGAAAGTGAATGTTTACCATTCTTTCCGATTTTTCTCATAATGGTCCACTTCGCTTTGATTTGTCGAATCCCATTCAAATAATTTGTTTTGATTCCAAAAAAGGTCTAGATCTAGCATAAAATAAGTTTTTATGCTTCTTCCACGGTTTAAATGAAAAAAAGAAGAGAAGACTTGTGGAATTTTGAAAGAAGAAGAAAAAAAAAAAAAAATTCAATATTGGCCTTTTATAGGCGTATCGGTCTATATCGGTGCCGATACGGTCAATTTTTTTTTTTTTTTTTTATATCGGACCAAAACGACCTCGTATTGCATGTCAGCTCGTGTTGATACAAATACGATACGACCGTATCGGCCAATGCGATATCGATATTCATATCCACGTGTGCATTGCCCTAAATTGTAGTGTCACTGTGGATTGTTGCCAATCTTACAGTGGTGATTCGGTCGTGTGGGCCTTGCCTTGCCACTGCTACCTCCGGGATGATGAGGTAGACCCTTATGAGCTGCTTGCATTCTTGTAGACCTTTGGTTGGTGCTAGTGACAACTTGGTGTGGACTAAAGAAAAGTCAGTGTGCTTCTCAGATAAATCTTTCTACTTGTTGCTCCAAAACAGAGGGGGTATGCAGGCCGAGACGAGGCATGTATGGCATTATGGAGCTCCTCCTAAGATTTGTGCTTTTGAATGGTTGTTAGGTAGGAGAAGAGTTTTGATGATAGATAACCTTCAGAAGCGCTTGATGGTTATTCTGAATGTTTGTGCATGACTAACGTTTCGTCGATTAACCATATATTCATCCATTGCCCCTTCCCAAATCAAGTTTGGGCTTCTATCCTCTTTAGATTCAATGTTGCTTGGTCTATGCCTCTCTATGTCGGAAGTTTCTTCACGGCGTGGCATGGGATGAGCTTTCACAAGAGTATTAGAAATGTTTTGAGGCTCTCTTCTAACTAGGTAGTGGTCGATTTGGGGAGAAAGGAATGGGAGATGTTCTCACAATGAAAGTAGATGTGTATAGTGGATCGTGCGCAATGTTTCTCTTCTTGTGGCGGAATGGGGAATGGGAAAGGGCTGGTTGCTCTAGTTGTTTTTGTTGCCTTCAATCTTTTGTTTGGTTTTTTTTTTTTTGTCTTCTTTTGGCTGTTATCTCAGCACCTTTTTAATGAAATCACCTGATACCTCTTAAAAAAAAAGAAAAGAAAAAAGAGAAAATTTTAGGGGAACTGAGAGTACCCAACATATACATTCGACACAATCAAGGTGATCGATGTCAACACAATAAGTCGATAAGTGCATGGATGTACTAAAAAGTGGTATCTATTGAGATTTGTGGAGTTACGGGAAAGGAGATTGAGGAGTTGCTTAGTACGATTAACATCTTGGAGAAGGTTGTAGCTAACAATGGGCCTAAAAGGAGATCACCAGGCTCAAGATCCCTGGCCTTAGGTGCTTCAATGGGGCAAGGGACGTGAAGGAGCTGAAGAAGTTTTGTTGCATAGGGACCAAATATTTCAATGCTTCCAAGTAAGAGGACAAGGAGGCCAAAGTGCACAAGGCAATCATGTATCTTACCCATGATGTGATGTTGTGGTCGTATAGGAGGTATGGTGACATTGGAAGGACTCTACCATCACTACATGGGAAAACTTTTAGGAGTTGAAGTTGCAATTCCTTCATGAGAACATAGAGTACTTGGCAAGAAAGGGTATTAAGAGACTTGGGCAGATTAGTTCGATTTGGGACTATTTGAACCAATGCATGACGTTGTTGGTGGACATTACGGTTAAGGTAGAGAGAATCTTTTCTTCATTATGGATGGCCTATAGCTATATGTGGAGCAAGAGTTACAACGGTGTGGTGTGGTGGTGATCTTCATAGGGAGGTCGGAGGTATAACACTTGTATGGTCCTATAAAGTGCCCCCCAAAGATATCAGCATTCAGATGGTTGGTAACAAGGAAGAAGGTTCTTATTGTGGATAATTTGCAAAAAACGTGTAATGCTAATCCCAAATATTTGCATCTTTTGTATGAGAGACGAAGAAGTAGTGTACCACCTCTTTTTGCATTGCCCCTTTTTGGGTCCAATCTGGGGGGACATTTTGGGTCGATTTCTTGTAATGTGGATCGCCCTAGATTTGGTGTATCATCTCCCATCAGCTTGGAATGGGGTCAACATTGGGTCATTTTTTCCATAACAGCTATTACGGCCTTTACAACCCCATAACATATAACAGTTGCAATTGTTACATTTTTGTAAAGGCCATTACGGCACACCATGATGAGGATGTTCACATAAAAGGAAAGGCTGCTTGTGCTATGGTGGACATCAATGCAACTAACAACTACATTGTAGGTGAGGCGACAAAACGATTCGGTTTGGAATTGGTGAAGGAATCTAGCCAGATGAAGGTAGATCTAGGAGGCAAACCCATTCACAGTGTGGTTGGGGATGTTGAACTACACATCAATGGTTGGACTTATAAGACTTGTTTCTTCACTATTACAATGGATGACTTCAAAGTGATCCTAGGCATAGAGTTCTTGAGCACATCGCAGGCAATGCCCATGCCCTTCCTTGGTGTTTTGTGTGTCATGGACGAAGGAATGTAATGCAGGGGCATTTTCACATCGGGCTCGAGTGGGGTTGCCTGTGGGATGCAGGGACACACTCGAGGTGGGTGGCTCGTGTGAGGCGGTACCCATGTGATTTGGGGTCCACGAGGAGGGTTTGGCCGAGGTCCTAACTCATGAGATGCAGGGCCTGGGCTATGAGATAAAGGGATTGATTCGTCATGCTTTAACAGTTGAAGCTTTTTGAGCAAGCGGTTAATTGTCCCGCATCAAATTGGTATCAGAGCGGGAAGTCTCGTGTTCGAAACTCCTCACTGGAGGTGATTAATGCATGAACATTTTCACACCGGACTCGAGTGAGGTTGCTTATGGGATGCGGGGACACACTTGAGGTGGGCGGCCAGTGTGAGGCGGGTGGCTCGTGAGAGGCGGGCCCCACCCATATGAGGTGAGTGGCTCGTGTGAGGTGGTACCCATGTGATTTGGGGCCCATGAGGGGGGTTCGGCCGAGGTCCTAACCCATGAGATGTGGGGCCTGAGCTATGAGATAAAGGGATTGATTCGCCATGCTTTAACAGTTCGAGCTTTTAGAGCAAGTGGTTAATTGTCCTGCATCAAATTGGTATCAAAGTGGGAGGTCTCGTGTTTGAGACTCCTCATCGGGGGTGATTAATGCATGGGCATTTTCACACCGTGCTCGAGTGGGGTTGCCTGTGGGATACAGAGACACACTTGGGGTGGGCGGCCCGTGTGAGGCGAGTGACTCGTGTGAGACAGTACCCATGTGATTTGGGGCTCACGAGCGAGGTTCGGCCGAGGTCCTCACCCATGAGATGTGGGGCCTAGGTTATGAGATAAAGGGATTGATTCGCGATGCTCTAACAGTTGGAGCTTTTAGAGCAAATGGTTAATTGTCCTACATCAAATTTATATCAGAGCGGGAGGTCTCATGTTTGAGACTCCTCATCGGGGGTGATTAATGCAGGGGCATTTTCACACCGAGCTCGAGTGGGGTTGCCTGTGGGATGCAGGGACAAACTCGGGGTGGGCGGCCCGCGTGAGGCGGGTGGCTCGTGTGAGCAGTACCCATGTGATTTAGGGCCCACGAGGGGGGTTTGGCCGAGATACTAACTCCTAACCTATGAGATGTGGGGCCTAGGCTATGGAGATAAAGGGATTAATTTACCATGCTCTAACAATTTGAGCTTTTAGAGCAAGTGGTTAATTGTCCTGCATCAGAATGCCATGTATGTTTCTTGTGGTTCATGTTGGGAAGGTGAAGGTGGAGACCATCACAAAATTGCAACTTTTATGCCAACATGTGGAAGCCATATCATGAGTATGTCGAAGACCTAAGTAAGGTGTGCTGGGCACCAACGATTATATTGGCTTCCTTTGACAAAGAAGTTGAGCACCTAATAGCTGACTGTAAGACAAGCATACGTAGAGTCGCTATATATAAAGAGTACTTGGTGGGACATTGAGTGTGAAGCAAGCTAGGAATGAGCAAACATTCTGTGGTAGTTTGAAGACCATATAACTTGACTGGGGCATTGACACAATAGGTGGGGGAAGAATTGTCATAGGCTTGGAGGCTCATCTATGGACTCAGCCATTTTATGTTCACATTGTGCTTATGATGCCTCTACATAGTTTAACAGTGCGTAGAGAACCTTGAAATATTCTAGAGTTCTCTAAGAGAGTCTTGTAGTTCAATGTGCAATACAAGCTTTCTAATTCCATGTGAAATTATAAGGAATCTCTAAAAGGAATCTCGTAGAGAATCTCTAAAAGGAGTTCCAACCTTCTCTACAAAAGTGCAATACAAGCTTTCTAATTTCACTCTCTTGTTTTCTCTTGAGTTATTTTGCATGCTAGCTAGTTCGTGGTGTCTAGCACATAGTAGTGCATGTGGTGATAGGCTGACTCTAGTAGTATGTTGGGGCCTTGCGAGAGTGCCGCATTGGTGACGGTGCTCAAGAGTAGGCAAGTCCATGGAAAAATGCAATAAATAACTAAACTAAATGAATGTGCAATAAGTGCAATGCACCGGGTTACAAATTATTAGCTGCTACTAAACCACTCATGGCTAGTCTTTGTAATCCTCTTATAGAAAAATGAGTTACTGAGCATTGAGTTGCATTTGGACACATGGCCAAACTAATCAATTGATTTGGATATCCCATTAATACAAAGATCTCATGAGTCAGCTTGCTATTTACATCCAAACAATGTCCTTTGATTTCGTACCTATTTGTTTTTAAAATCATGGATGGGATGGCTCATTCATCGGAGCCTATCTATTATATCAAAAGAAATCCAATATGGGGGCCACCAAATGGATGACTCGGATGGATCACGTGATCTATTTCCATTAAGGGCCTGTTTGTTTCGCTAATTTCCCCAGTAATGTAAATGAAATGTGTCATCATTACAATTTTACCACGACCAAACCAAACACAAGAATTGTTGATCAAATGGGTATTCAGGAGTCAAGGAATTTGTAATTATTGCACTTTTTTATGTAATTATTGTGAAAATCTCGAATCCAAATAATGATATCAGTGTATTTTAGTGATGATTTGACATTAAAGTAATGTAAAAATGCCATCATTATGATTTTACTGCTAATAAACAAAATATGAGATTCGGTGATCAAATGCAAATCTTGTTAGGAGATCGGTAAAGTAATTTGTAGTCATTGCACATTGCCTTTACATTGCTGTGGAAATTGGTGAAACAAACAGGCCCTAATGGTCTTGATCATCTATTTTCGTGGAATGAATTCAAGTCTTGCTTTGGGAATCAAATTTATACCAATCATTTCATCATTTTCCTTCTGAACATTGTGATCAGTACACAGATTGGGAAGAAGGTTCAATCTTGAACTGCAAGAGAATATGTAATGAGTGCTAAATGAACCTGTTTCCATCAGTTGGATGGGGGTCTTAGCGTCAACACTCCAATATGGGATGCTTGTGCAAGATAAATGCCATTCATCAAGTAGAGCATACCATGAGCATGCTTTGGACCCAATATCAGGTAGCTCACATGTGCATTGATTATGGACTATTCGTAATTTTTTGTAACCATCCATTTTTCTCACACTAAGTCCGGATAATGCTTAAATGATGATGATGACGACGACGGTGACCCATTGTTCGCATACAAGTTTGGCCCACCTGATGAATGAACCAGTCTGAGTTTTGGGCAAATGGCATGCTCACAGTGCACCAATCAAATGAATGGTCAGGATCTTGCACATGAGTTTCATGTTGTTATGCGTTCCGTGAAGTCCATCCTCATGTCATGTGGTACATTTAACACTCCTCATATCATATGTGATGTATATGTTGCGTGAATGATGATCCGTACACTTGGTGAGTTATCTGATTTCCAAATCCAGACAAGCCTGCAAATGTGTTTTGAAGTTGGAACATACTTTTGCAAATTTGAATCTTTAGATATCTACAAATAATATTCATCAAAAAATAAGAAAGAAAGAAAAAAGAGAGGAAAGAAACTGCAAATGCTTGTGATGGCTCGCTATGACTTAACAGGCAGATAGACATTCAATGCCCAAGAAAGATGGAAAGTCTCCATCTGGATCTGTTGAGCATCTTTCCCAATCTTGTTATAGGTTCTGCAAGAAAAAAACGAGCACCCCTATCCAGAGATGGTGTGCATTTGCTGAGATCTTGTTTACTTTTATCTTTCAAGAAGCAAACCACTTGGAAGGCAAAATCATCCTTCAACTTTGCTGCCATGTTGTGCTATGCAAGTCAGATCTCTAGTTGCTTGTTTGACGTTATTGATAAATAAAAATTCCAACTTCCTTTTGGGGAAGTGTTCTGACGTAGATATCTTGCTTGCGCGGTTCTCATTTATTTGCAACTTACTACCTATATTACATTGATAATGATTACGACTTTTGGCAATATGATATGATATTCCTATCTTGATACCAAGAGGGTGGAATCAATATAATGTTTATACCATGCTCCACTTTTTTTCATCTGCTCACACTTTCTCTTTTTTGTCAGTGTCCCAAAGCATCTGGAGTCCGCAAATACAATATTTTCATTCATATGGTGGATCATTGGATTCTATTGGGTATCTGCTGGAGGCCATACTTTAACCCATGATGCACCTCAGCTTTACTGGTCTGTGCAAACTTATTCATCTCCTGGTGTGGTTTGAACCCGGCATCTGCACCTGCTTGTGCTGATTACTCACCCTGGCAATTTTGTTTTGCAGGCTTTGCATAGTTTTTCTGGCGTTTGATGTGTTCTTTGTTGTTTTCTGTGTTGCCTTGGCGTGTGTCATCAGCATTGCTGTTTGCTGCTGTCTTCCATGTATTATTGCAATTTTATATGCAGTGGCTGATCAGGTACTCACATTGACATTGGTTGTGTGCTTTTCATGGTAATTTTTTTTCATTGTTGATGAAGTCATTTTAATAATGATATGCTTGGTAGTTCACATTCATTGGCCATTGACTCTGGGCTATATTGGAAAAATACTAAGTTCTAAAAACCAAACTGTCCAAATATCGGCCCCACTTTAGATAGTGAACCCATACTTACACATGGCATACATGTAAGAGCCAGGGACAAATGATCCTGACCATCAACTTGCAACTGAATTTGTACATCTGCCAAAAATTACACTGATCGGATGATCCTGACTATCGAATTTTCCATTTAATTTGAACTGATGAATAACCCAGATCCGCTCTGTTCATCCGAGACAGAGACATGGGAATGATAGTTTTCTTGCCGAGGGAGGGAGGGAGGGAGGGAGGGAGGTAATCAAACAAATCAAACAATAGTGGGTAATTTGGTTCAATCATTTTTATGCAAGTTCTCACATAAGATCTCATATTTTGCACCAATACACTGGTTTGATCCATACTTCTCCAATATTAACCAGAAGTAATTGGTTCTTTGTTGAAAGCTAATCCTAGTGAGTAGAGTCTGCAGATAAATTTCTTATTGCTGGAGTCATAATTGAAGACATGAAGCAACATTTGCATGCTGAACTCAGCAGTCCCCTTAATAAGTAGGTCCTGTGTTGAAAGTAGTTAGGGGTTCAGGTGAGGGGTGCAACAAACATCAAAGTGTAGTGGGTCTTCTAGTTTAAGAGAGAGATGTGCTTCCTTTTCAAGTCCACAATTTCTCACATTCATTAAGTTGCTCAGTTAAAAGATGACAATGATACGTGTCTGTATGTTGGATTTTGTGTTTTGACTATTTTAATGTAATGATACGAAGGTGTTTGGCTCTTTGGCATTTCAGGAGCAGAGAAAAATAAAGTGGTTTTTGGAATTTCTACACTTAGTAAAGTTTCTAAAAATTGCAATTAGGTGTCTTCTGGGTAGTCTCTAAAAGAAAGAGCTCTTTTGTATAAGAAAAGATCTTTCCATGATTTTCAGGAATTTTGTTAAAATCAGAAATCCCAAAAATTGCAAATTATTTTTCTTGTGGCTTTTAACTGAGTATATGGTCCATGAGAATGGGTGAAATGTGCATATCAAAGTTTAATGGGTTTCATAGCCTAAGCGAGGTATATGCTTCATTTTCAAGTCCCCCATTTTGCTCATGGCCGATTCAGGAGAAGAAAATATTGTGACTTTGGAATTTCTACTTTTATTAGGATTTCTAAAAATCGTGAAAAGGTGTCTTTTGGGTGTCTTTGAAAGAAACAACTCTTCTAGTTCCAAACTAGTATCCTTTCATGATTTTTCGAAGTTTTACTAAAAAGTAGAAATCCCAAAAATTGCAAATTAATTTTCCTGCGGCCTGAACCAAATTCAGCCTCACATAGCATATTAACTACATGGAAATAATGATGCACAGAGATCCATATTACCTGAACCAGGCAGCATGGCAAGGCAAAAATATGTTGCTTTGTCTCTCTCTGAGCCGTTTGTATCACTGAACTATGGTCCCTCTCCCTCTTGTTCAAACTGAAAGCCGAGGATACTGTGCACATCCCCGCAATGTGGATTGCATAATTCCTCTTGAAATTGGATGAATTGCATAAACTTCTGGAGTACCTTTTACAAGTTGTCGTCACAAGCTTCTTGCATTCGCATTGCATTCTTTCTGAAAGCAGGAAGGAGCATCCGATGAAGACATCCGTAAGCTTCCAAAATACAAGTTCCAAAGGATTGGCAATTTTGAAGATCTTAGTGGTGAAATATCAGAACCTTTTGGAGGAACAATGACTGAATGCAGCAGCGAGATGCCCACCGAACGCGTTCTTTCTGCCGAGGATGCTGTAAGTTGTCCATTTTGAATTTTTTTGATCTTGAAGTTGTTTAGTATTAATATTTGTAAAATTCAAATGGTAGTAATGTGAACTTCTTCAGCAGTTACACTTGTCTCCTTTCCTTTCTTACTTGAAGATTCTTCCATCAGAATGGAATCTTAACAGATTTTTTTATTTTTTTTAAAAATGCATGCCATCTTTCGCAGTGCTTCCCAACTATCGTTAAAATGAAAGGTTTTGGTGTGCTTGTAGGAATGTTGCATCTGCCTGTCTGCTTATGATGATGGGGTTGAGCTGCGTGAGCTTCCTTGCAGCCATCATTTCCACTACACCTGCATAGACAAGTGGTTGTACATCAATGCTACTTGCCCGCTCTGTAAGTATAACATCATAAAGAGTGCTAGCCGTGGTAGGGAAGAAGTGTAGCAGATGGTTCTTTCGCCATGTGCCATCAACAGTTATATGGAACAGATGCCCACACAGACAGCCAGGGTACACAAGCTCATTGTGTAACATCATGTATATCTTTTATGTTCTATGCTTGTTCCATTCAGGGACGAATACACTGTGTTTGGCGGTGTATATACTGCATGTAACTATGTTGTTTCCATACTGGGTATTTAATGTATTCAAGCTTATGCACTTGCAACATATTGCGTGGGTCGAAAGGGAACCAGCTTGTACATCTTTTGGGCCTAGCAGCCTTTATCAAGGACGGGAGAGCATTGAATCCTTTTCACTGTAATTCCAGTTACTGTGTTGATACATGTATGTACTAGGTTTGATTTTGGATGTTCAATTGGATTGTGATAATTCAATTCATCGAGGGCTTGTTTTGTAGATGAATTTGGTATGAATTGGAATCCAAATCACAATTATCATGGGATTTATGTGAATTGGAATCCTCAATTATGTTTGACAACTTGTAATTGAAATCTAAAAACTATATTTACTAGCCTTAATTGGAATGCATTAGAATTTTTTAGTATATTCACAACAATCTGAATTTAATAAAGTAAATAATATTTAATACCACAAATTAGTGTAAGTATGTGACATTTGACAAAATTACTATAATACGCCTATTAAAATATATACTTGGCAAAAAAAGAAGAGGAAATGGGACTGTTTTTTCAAATAGTCTGTTGGATGGTCAATGTTCAAACGGTTTGGATCATTCTATTGGTGTGATTTTAGTGATGCAACTGATAATTGGGTTGTTTTGGTGTATAATCAGCGTGCCATATGTATGGTGGATTAGTAACTTGCAATGCTTTTGTTACCCAAAGGGAGCCAGTAAAGCTAAGCTATTTCACACCAAATTGAATGGATTCACAGCAAAACAAGGGGATTTCAAAACATGCTGAAAGATACCATCAATTACATAGTGACAAACGTGCAAAAAAGTGCAATTACCATCAATTTCCAATGAATACCACTTGATGTATGGTGCCAAACAACACCTAAAGAGTAAATAGATTGTTTATTTAGATACTGACGATTACTGAAGGATTTCGTGATATACAAACTTTCTAACTTTGTCCAAAGCCCTATGGTAGTCTTTTGATGAAGGACATTATAAAGAAAATCATCTGCTAAACATAATTAGATTGAGGTAATTGCCCTCTGATCAAGATCAAGTTATTCACATTCTTCATTGTTCATAGTCACATGATAGTGAACTATTGCAATTTTTGCTGGATTAGAAGGCATCTCATCTTCACCTTCTATAGTTCAAAGTTATTTTTTCTGGTGAACTTTTGTGTGATACTTTATGTTCGATCCTTTCATTGTCATGTTTCATATTCAAACTCAAATTCCAACATACGCTCTAATACCACTTGTTGAGAGCCGCAGAAGCAAACTCCGAATTCAAATCATATAATGAAAGATAAACACAAACAAAATAGCCATAGATAACATATGAATTTACGTGCAAAAATCCTTGCAGAAAAAAACTACGGCACAAAGCGACGGACAATCCACTATGAAAATGAAAGCACAAGAGATTAGATAAACTAACAAATGCAAAACTCTAGTTTCCTTTTAAAACCTAGAAATGATTTTGCTCTTGTTGTTCTACCCTAATCCCATATTACACCCATATATATATAGCGTTATACTCAGAATAGGAAACAAATTGCATAATTACATAAAACTACGAGCGCCGTCGATATAAGCATCGATCGATTGACATCGATCGATGCTCCATGTTCGATCAATCGAACATGCTGACAAGTGTCTAGCGAGCAAACTAAAAAATTCAAGAGAATTTCGATTAAGTCTAGTTGATCAATCTATGACCTATGTTTTAGCATAGATTAAAGGCACCCGATTTCAACAGCTTTCACTAGCACAAGAGTGCCATGTATAATCTGTTCTATTTCTTTTATTTTCTTTTTTGTCGATTGTATTGCATTAACACTTTGATTAATAAAGTTGATTAAGTATTCTATTTGTAATTTGTCTATCTTTTATTACTTTTATTGAGAGGATGATTTAAACTATTACTATTGAAAGAAAAGTTCTCGTCTTCAAGGCATAAAGAACTCATTCAAAAGCTAATTCAATGCTTTCATCAATCACTTTATTACTGTAACAATTGATGGCTGAGTAGTCAGGACAATCTTCACATATCTGGTTCTAATCCGATTAATTTGGTGCTGGGGTACAAGCATTCAATTTGATTCAAGTTGAATAGAACTTTGGCATGCCTAGCACCTAATCTACTCACATACATTTAATTGAAATTGGGCTGTTTGTTACACGTGGCCACATATCCATATTGAAAAACAACAAGATTAAATTGAGCTGTACCACACATCCTCTAGTGCCCGACTTTGATTGTCCATCCCCTTAAAAATGCTATGATCTGTTGATCATGAATATTGAATCAACAGCTGGTAAATGGATGACCCATATTATACAGAAAAGGTCTAATCAGTTATCTAGACAATCCATTTTGGGCCCAACTTTTGGTAGAAAATTTCTTTGAAAAGATTACTTTGATCATATCCTAGATTTTTATTTATTTATTTATCAATGGCTAGAGTGATCGATCGTTTTCTTACTAGCGAAAAGCCATTCCCCAGCTTTTCCCCGGGAATTCTCCATGTAAAAGCCAGCATCTTTTGGGGGATGGATCAGGGAACCGAAAATTTGAAGGCCTGACAATTGGACCTAACCAAACATCGTCTTAGGAGAAAGTTAGGAAATGCTTAGTGGAGATTAGCATTCCCAGCAACCAAACAGCCCCTAAATGGCAAAACAACCCTGTTTCTACTATACTAATCTAGTCAAGCTCAAAAAATAAATCAAACCTGATTCATATTAGCACATTATACATGGGTTTCAATTCTGTCAAGTGGGGCCCTTTTTGTAACATCTTACTTAGGGCTGAAAGTCGGGCGGGTTGGTGCTCAACCCTAACCCAACCCAAGGTTCCTACACCTCAACCCTAACCCAACCTAACCCAATCTCGGGTTAAGAATTCTCATCCCAAGCCCAACCCAAGCGGGTTGGTTGGGTATATACGTGTTAATATTTTCGTTATTACATTAGTTTATTATATTTCAATATATGACTTATTTTTTGTATCTATAATTTTAATAATTATATATGTGATTATTCATTATAAAGAACTTCATTTTTTTCTTTAAAAAAACAAGCTAACATATAAGGCAACTACTCCTTTAAAAGTCATGTAGCATAGCAGGAAGTCTATTTGGGAGAGAGAAATCTGGCATATCTTGTTAGCTTGAGTCCTTGGAAATGACGTGGACAAATAAGACTGGACATCACTAGTGTGCACAAACGATCCACACTCAATTATAATTTATAAGTAACTTATATATTGATCGGGTTCGGGTTGGGTTGGGCAACCCGAGACCTTAACCCGAGCCCAACCCAAGTTTTATCGGGTTGGTTTTTGTATAGCCCAAGCTTAAGATCGGACCCGAAATATCATGCCCAAGCCCAACCCAATGTCAGGTCGGTCACAGGTCGGTCGGGATGAACCTGCCCAACTTTCGGCCCTATACTAGCAGCCAGTTGCTTCCCATTGTGAAATGGATTGTTCCATAGAGATCTCTTCCATGTGAAAATATTAACCTTTCGATTTATGGCCTATAGGATAAACAGTCTAGAAGAGAACCGTCTATTACTGGGACTGAAATACGATCATTTCCCATGCCGTTCTAACTGAAAAACAGTCTTTTTCAGTTAACTGAAAAACAGTCTACTACTATTTAACTGAAAAACAGTCTACTACTGGGACTGAAATACGATCATTTCCCATGCCGTTCTTTTTCCAGGTGCCATTTTTCTAATCATGGCTTACATGCACTACTGAATTGAATTGCAATCTCCTTATGCTGCATTTGTATGCATGACTAGTTTGAATTGGGAAGCAGCCTTCCAATAACAGGTGCATCCCACTTGCAATTAACTATAATTTAGAGTCGAGACGTGCAACACAAATACTAATCTGTCTCCAGCTGGCGCCGCCCAGCTGGTCATAGACACTACTCTGGTCATAGCCTCGTCCCAGCTATTAGGGTTCGACTTTAATTATGAATTTATGTTTTGTAAATCATATTTGGAATAGGAATTCTCATGATTGCTCTGTAGAGGTTCTGGCTTGGAACCGATTGTCACATCAATTCCAGGATACTCTGAATGTATCTATTATAATTTCATGCTCTTATTAATTTATATATTTTTATAATTAACAATTATCGACTTCTTACTCATAAGACAATTCAGGTTTTTGGCCTAGATCCCAAATTAAATTACCCCTATGGATCATCATGTCAAGTAAGGCCCAGTTTTCGGGTTCTCAGAGCATAGACCAAAGGTCCGCAGGCTGGTATTGAAATACATTTGTCTACATCGGCCTATGACAAATTCATAGTAAGACCCAGCAAACAAGAGATGTGGATTGCATGAATGTTTGCCACATGTAGGGGAGACTCTTTCATACCCAACTGGGAACAATCCATGTGGATTCCAACAATATTTGCCACTTGTGCTGTTTGTCTATAAGAGGATTCAGGTTTTCACTTTGTACTGTTGGTTGAATATGAGCTGGTACTGTATTTTCTTTCTTAAATCTACACAATGACCATCTAGGGTTTGTTTATTTTTCCCCAAATTTTGATAAAGTAATATTATTAGGTCATCATTACTACTTCAGTATTTCACAATGTTTATTTAAAGAAATATTATGGCATATAAATTGATGATCAAATATATAATAGAAAATATGTAAATGTATTTGTAATCATGATCATTTTATATCATGAAATTGTAAATTATCATCCATACAATTTTATATGGATAAAATGAAAAATAAAAGTATTATCCTCATTATAATCAAATGCAGTTGATGTCTCCATACAAGTAAATCAATTTGTAATCATTATTCGTTTTCTTTACTTTAATGAAGTAATTGGTAAAACAAATGTGTCTTTATCGAACGAAGGATAGGGTTTTCTTCAAATCTAAGATTTTTCATCCGTCCAATACTAGAGCCTATAATATCATTCAAGTGGAAACCTCACTTGTGCAGAAGGGAAAAAGAAAACCCAAATGTGAGTAGTGATGTTTTGTCAGTTCAAACAAGTGAAGCTTACTTTTCCGTGATTCAATGATTGTGGATGGAAAAATTCAAAACCTTCGGGCAAGCATCCTGCAGGATAATTGTCATAGCTATCTCAGGTTAAAGTCAATGACTCCCAACGTATAAGCAGTTGTGGATTACTGAGCCATTGGCCCCTCTTATACGGGTCCGAATTCAGGTCAAGTCCTAGTCTTCCTCTCGGATTGCTTGGGGGCCGGGTCAGATTCTATCGGGTGGGGTAGGATATTTGAGTTCCTAAGGCTACAACCAGTCGAGATAGGGTGCCACTGGATTCTCATCCGGTCTTGCCGTCTTCTTTTGGGTCGGGTTTGGGTTGTCTCCTGTCTGGGTTATATCAGCATCATTTTTAGGATACAATATGAAATTTGATGGGGACCCTACATCACGGTCTGCCCCACACATAAGTGTAGAGTAAGTTTATTCTGCTTTAGTTTGAGAAGAACCAGTCTCCTTATTTGATACGTGAATTGGCAAATTAGCTGTGGGACATGAATCCTCTACAACTCGGTCACACACACACACAAAAAAAAAAAAAAAAAAAAAACTAGTTGTGTGTGAGCAATCTCTCTCTCTCTCTCTCTCTCTCTCTCTCTCTCTCTCTCTCTCCTCTCTCCTCTCTCTCTCTCTCTATATATATATATATATATATATATATATATATATATATATTCATGTGCATTAGGAGTGAAATATTTTTTTGATTCCTTTTCAAAGAAAGGAAAGTCACATGTGTAACAAATGTGCTATCTATGCTACTAATCCAATGTACACGTGATATGCTAATAATACTTCAAAACAATCCAATTATCAATTGCAACGCTAAAATCATATCAGTGAAGTGATCTGAACCGTCTGAATGTGTAATCTAAATGAACCATTAAAAAACATCAATTAGTCTCTTATTTGGGATCCTTATATTTTTGGTCCGTGTATATATTTAATAGACTTATTATAATCATTATGTCTTATATATATATATATTGATTTAATTAATCAAATTCAAATTCGTACTAAAGAAGTTTAATGCATTCCAAATACAAACTCCCAAATAAAATGTTTGAATTGGCTGCCAAACACAATAGAGGAATCTAAATGATCACCTTAACATAAGATGAGTGTAATTATAAATTGGATTCCAATGCATTCCAAATAAAATCTCACAATTAGCCTTAAAAGACTTTTATGCATTTATTTTGAAATACTTGAAAAGTAAAGTTTATATAAAAAATCCCCCCCTCCTGCATTGCAAAAGTGCGACATCAAACACCACCACCTCCCAACTTATACCCTGTATCCATGAGAAACTGGAATTCCAACCGCCACCCCAGCATATTTCTCCCCTGCATTGGACAATCCCTGCACTGGCGCCGACGGCTTCACCATCATCGACCGTCCCACATAGTCTGGGCCCACCATCCTAGCCGACAAGTTAATGATCCCGTTAGGTCTCCCATCCCATTCTCTCAACCGGTAACTGAGGAAGTGAATGAGGTGAGCCGGCACGTAATCTTTTAAAATATCCGACGTTGGAATGTTGGCTGTCCCGACCGTCTTTAATCCAGATGCAGTCTTGCAATGCACCTCGACGGTGATCGATCGGGCGGAAGGCGGCAATGCCAGTCGGAGCTTCTCGTTCCAAGACGGGTAACTCCCTCCATCGCGGTCGAGGGCTGTCGATAAGCAATTGTGGGAGTCGATTCCGACATTAACGTAGGTGTTCTTGATCGGATGGTTGTGGATTCGGAGCGCCTCGGCAGAGATGACCGTGATCTCTAAGTGATTTGATCTCTCCATCTTCCCTTCCATTCTTTTTATTTGTTTTTTCTTCTTTGGAGTACATATAGATGGATTTGTATTAGATTTAGGAAAAGAAGGAGAAACCGCTGGGTAATTTCGCTACTGTTTCATTGAGTGGGACCCACAGCGTGACCATGTGGGACCCGTATCGTGTATACGTGGCAAAATCTGTGGGGCCATTATGTATATGTTTAATCCATGTCGTCCATCTATTTTGCTATATCATTTTAAGGCATGAACCCAAAAGTGAGGCAGATTCAAAGCTTAAGGGCCTGTTTGGGAGCGTGGATTTGAGACCCTGGATTCGGAACCCCCTGGATTGCCAACCCCCTGGATTTGGAACTCCCTGTTTTTGTTTGACACCTTGGATTTGGAACTCCCTGAATTGTAAAATTTGTGTTTGGAAGTGTGGATTTGAAACCCCCTCAAATTTTGTAGTATATTTACATGAATATTTAAGGAGACCAAGTAAATTATTTAAAATACCCAAATTAATTAAAATATACTACAACATAAATAATAGTTATAACAAACCCATCAAAATATGCACATTGGAAAAAAAAAATGTAATTCCGAACTTCTGGTGGGCCAGAAAAGTGGTCCCACTAAATTTCACCATCAATTGCATATAAATTAAGTCATCAAGATTAGATATGGAAACTTAGATTTCATAATCACCTTAAACACAGTCGGCCCACCTTGTTTGCCACTCTGAATAAAGAATCCTAGCCATCCAATTGATGGGTACAAAATAGATAGGATCATCCAGTAGTTGTACTTTTGGCATTGGAGCAAAGCCTACGTCAATGGGCTGGGCTCAGGCCAGGCAAAATTGTAATTTTGAATAGAGCCAACGAAATTTAAAATCCTGTTTGGACAGCCAAGCATGTTATGATAGAGGCACTGTACAATGGTCGGACCACAGATCTATTGTTCAGCACTATTCAGAGCTATTGTTCAGCACTATTCCACTGTAGATGTTCTAGCACAAACTTTTTTCAATGGTGTGGTCCACCTAGTTTTTTTATATACTTTATTTTTATGTTAACCTACTAAAAGTATTTGATAAAACAAATGAATGGAGGGGATAATATGAATGAATGATGGTGGCCCTGCAGTGTATTTTAAAGAATGCACAGCTAAATTGCGGTGGCTTCACAGGCATGGACGTTGCCAACTTGCATGTAGTTGCGAACTTGATTTTTATTGAAAAAAAAATAAAGTTCTTCAGGTTTCTTCATAATAGTTGAAAATCCACTCCGACTATAATATGAGTTATCTTATTTTAGGTATAGGACCTAAATTTTAGGGCCATTGGTAGTTCCAGATGATCACACAGTTATAAACTGTGTGTAAAAGTAATTATAATGGTTGAATTTGTTTTCATATGACACTTGAATGATATTTACTCCTAAATTTTTTTCTCAAATCTTAAATTTTAATGGGTTATATAATGGCTGGATTACACCGTCCATATAACTATCATGGTGGGACATATGAATAAAGTGTTCTCGTCCCTCCATTCACTGTTTAATTTGGTGTGACCCATGTTAAGTCTAAATTAGTACAATATTTTGGCCCTACGGATAAATTTTGACAAGTAATTACATAATCGGAACAGATTTTGTATAAACATTTTAATGGCCATGCAACTAATAAACTGTAATTCAAAAATTTTTATAAACCAACCTATTTACTGTCCGTCACCTTCAACTGCTGTCACCATCAAACAAACAGTCCGTCTCCTCTCTGTAACAGCGATCCGCAGCAATCGTCCGGCAAACTCTAGCTGCGTATGCAGCAACCTTCACGGTACCGGAAAGAAGATGAATGAGTATTTTTTAAGAAGATGAATGAGAGAGCTATGGTAAATGAGCGCGTACTGATGAGTTTTTAAAGGAGGAAATTTCAAACGGTCGAATTTCCGACCGTTGAGCTACTGCAAAAAGGTAATCCAAAGTCCGAGCGTGGATTACGAACCCCCTGATTGAGGAGATTGCAAACCCACCTGGGGATTGCCAATCCCCTCCAATCCATGGTGCCAAACGACCCCTAAGTAGACCACAACACAGGAAAGCAGTGGGTCTAATGGTGCTGACCCTTGAAACCTTTCTAGGCTCCACCGTCATGTTATTTGTCATCCAACCTATTCATAAGGTTACAATGAAAGTTAAACACGAAGATCAGCTTGATCTCAAACTTTGGTGGCTATTAAGAAGTATTCAATGATAGGCATTCAATCCCAAATATTTCCTACAGGGTGTTTCATCTGAGCTTTAGATCTCTCACATTTTTCGGCTCATGCGTAAAATTATTTGGAAAAACGGATGGACAGTATGGATAAAACATATACATCATGATGGGGCCTACTCAGTTTTGCCACGTATATAGGGTGCGAGTTGGTGCCGTGATCTACGCTGCTGAATCTGAGTCGGGCTGGAAATAGATAGTGGACGCGGTTTCCCCTACTGACTCGGCCACTAGAGTAGACGTGCTCTGTGGACTCTACAATGATGTACGCGTATTATACATACGGTCCATTTATTTTGGATCAGTATTATAGGGCATGGGACGAAAAATGAGGCAGATCCAAATCTTAGATAGACCACACCACACGATATGGTGATTGAAAGCTTTTTTTCTTTTCATACGCACACATGGTGTTGAAACTCTTGTGAGTCTATCATTGGGGCAAGAGTAAGGACCCAACGGTGATGGAAGGCTTATCATTAAAACCTTCCTATGTCCCGTTCTTATGTTTATCTTCAAGGGGAAGCATAAATATCAGTTTGATCCCAAACCTTTGTGGCCCGGATGAGCTTTTAATGGTGGGAATTCAATCACCATTATTTCCTGTGGTGTTGTCCACCCTAGATTTTCTCATTTTATTTTTTTAGTTCTAACCTAAAATGATCTACAAAAATAGACCAATAAATAGATAAAACACATACAATATTGTGGCCCACTGAGCACCTTCTCCTTCTCACTAAGGGCGCGTTTGGCCCGGTGGATTGGAAGGGATTGAATGGTATTAGGGTGGATGGCATGGATTTCTAGGTAATGATGGCATTGTCAGTGGATTGTTTTGAGATCCCTGGGATTGCTATATCCTTGGATTGCTATATCCAGTCTGTTTGGCAGGCCCGGCCAATCCACAGATTAAACCTTCCCATCCGTTCCAATCCCTCGGACTAAACACGTCCCAAGCAAATTTGGACAGATTACGGCGGATTGGATGGGATCTAAAGGTAATGATGGTGTTGTCAGTGGATTGTGTTAAGACCCATAGGATGGGATCAGATTACTGACTTTGTTTGGCACGCCCGGCCAATCCGAGATTTAACTTCCAATCCCTTCTAATACTATCCAATCCCTTCCAATCCGACCGGCCAAACGGGCCCTAAAAGCGGTGTCAGTAGGCAGAACCATCCTTTATCTGCAAGGTGGCTACTTAGTCGGAGCCATATGGGCCCACCATGATGTATGTGTTTTATCCTTATCTATTTTTTCCAATCATTTTAGGGCTTGATCCAAAAATGAAGCAGAACTAAATCTCAAGTGGACTAATATGGGAAAACAATAGTGATTGAATGTCCACCATTAGAAACCTCTTGGACTCGCTGTAATGTTTATTTGACACATTCAACCTACTAATTAACTTATAGACCTGCACGAGAGATGGAAAAAAACAAAACAAAAAAAAAAAAATCATATATCAACTTGGACTAAAACTTTTATGGCCTCCACAAGGTTTTAATGGTTGGCGTTTATCCTATCATATTTTATTTCTGGTCATTTTTGTGAAACACAATTAGAAAAGACACATGTTATAATAAGGAAAAGATATATCATGCTAAATATCTTTTAAAAATATTTGGAGTGTTTTTTTACAGAATCACAAGTATGAAGATGATAAGACATGTATTAGGTATTCAAAAGCAAACTAAGTGGTTGAGAGGCATCCAAGAGGTAGCCAATAGATTCCCAAAAGCAGAACGTATGGGTAAGAGGTATCCAAAAGTAGACTGAGTAGCCGAGAGTCATTCAGAAATAGAATGAGCGGCTGAGAGGAATCCAAAAATAAAACAAGCAACAGAGAGGCATATGGAAGCAGAAAGGGCGGCCAAGAGACATTCAGAAACAAAGAAAAAAAATGGCCAACAGGTATATAGGTGAAATGAACGGCTGAAAAACGAAACAATGCTTAACCAAGAGAAAAGAAATCGTCAAAAAGAAAAAAAGAAAAACACGTAACAAAAAGAATGATATAGAGAAAGACTTTTCGACTACTGTAATCATTACAGTAATGAAAGAATGATCGGAAAGAATAAGCTACAATAAAACTCTATAAATAGAAAATGAATTTAACAGAAAAAATAATAGCCAATCGTTTACAAATCAAACTAAACAAATCTATCAATTTTCTTCATCTCAGCTTATCGTAGGAGTAACGATAATTCTTTGCTATAGTCTTTAGTTGTAATCTAAGTATATACGCTTTTTTTTTTTTTTTTTTTTTTTTTTTAATGTTGGATATGTTCTCTATCTAATATCATACAATTCTTTTAAAAGACGCATTCTTGCAGTTAGTCTTAGTGACCATTGTGAGTTTATTTATTTATTTATTGCACCGATATTCTAAAAGTCCGTTCTTACGGAATTCACAAAGCAACCATCTTCAGAGAAAGAACCTCACCATCTAATAATTGCTTGATTATTGTAAAATTATACAAGTGGTTGAATAAGCGATTGATCTTCTTATAATATGATCATATACGTTTATATTGGACATATCTGCTCATTTTGACACTTGGAGTCGAAGTTGATTAGTTTAGATCGAGCCACTTTATTGATTATGGCACGCCTATGCATATTACATGTTGTCACGCCCCAAACTCGAAAATCGGATTCGCAGGAATCCCGATTGCCGAATCCGGTGCCGACAGTCTCCATAGTATCCTATTCTCGGCTTCTGGCGTCTATATGCCAGATTCTGATCCTGAGATCTTACAAGGAGGATTTTTTTTATTTTATTTTTTTTTTTTTTTATAAATTTAATTCGTAATAAGCATAACCACAAGATTACCCAATTCACAAAGGCAACATTATCATCATTACATATCCGCTAATATAATCATTTGAATACAATGCTGAAAGGAAAATACATCAATCAAAAATCAAGCTCCAGGAGACCGCTGCACGCTCCAATACTGCTATAACCTAACATCACCTACATGTATCTATCGTGCATAAGCTTATAGAAAGCGTAGAGGATGGTGTAAGTGTGTGTACAAGGTAAGTGCCAAGTATTCAACGCAATGTCATAATTATACAATGTCGAAATAGGCGCAAGGTCATGAATCATATGTTATCAGGGTAAGCGAAAATACTGATAAGTCCATAAGTCAAGCAATATCAAAATACGCAATACAGATCAACTATATAAATGAGAAACAATATCAGTATACGCGATACAGATCAACTATACAAATGAGGAATAATATCAGAATACGCGATACAGATCAACTATACAAATGAGGAGTCATAAAGAGTCAAATATCAGATAACGTATCTAAACCATATAAATGTAGAAACATAGGTAACTCAAAATACCATATGCCACGAATGTAATGCAATATGCGGTGCGAGTAGAATGACAATGCTGGAGTGTGAAGTCGGGATGATAGTACGTAGTATCGCAGGCTATGGGGTCCATCACAAGAGACTTCTATCCAAACCAGTCCCATACCTAAATTTGGATAGTCAGACTCAATGTGGTAAACTCCTGATCTCAGGTTAATCACGCACCCCAACCGAAATCCTGGCCAAAAGGTACACGTAACAAATAGTTGTGCACCACTAGCCCGAGTGAATAGTGAATGAATGAATGAATGAGTATGCAACTCCTGCTCAATAAGTCCACATATCAGTACTGTTCATCTCTGGGATCATATTGGGGTTTAGTACACTCCAAATGGCACTGCCCCTCTCCGAGCAGTATAGTTCAAGTGAGCGTAAGAAACCTCACTACCCGCCTGGCCAATAGTCTGCCAATACCTATTCGGTACGTCGATAGCGGACCCATTTACGAGCTGGTCAAACTCAACCTAGCTATGCCCCCTACTCTCGGGCGGGTAAGGCCATACCCCCTCCCAACCGACCACGACACAGTGAGAGACGCGACCTCCTAGTATTCGACACTCGGAAGCTCATGTATCCACTCAGTTTCGACGTTGGGGCGTCCTCTGGTATCAAGAGGGTTTTAAGAATTTTCACCCAGGGCCATTTATGGCAGCCCGATGCTAGAACAAATTTTCGGTGCCCCGTCTGGCCATGCACGATATGCTTGTGGAGGCTACTGCCCTGATGTCGTTAGGCGTACAGTAATCATAATGAAAGATGCACGAGTCATACAATCCAGTCATGCATTAATCCTGCACATATCGTGCGCTCATGTGAGATAACCTCCGCCTATCAGGGAGTCTCATAACAACATGCTCAATGACATATGTAATATCTCATAACAAACATGCAGATGATGCGTATGAGCATGTATCATAATGCTATGCTGTCATATACTCATAATCAGTATAATAACCGGCATCGACAATCGACCTCGACAATGTGGACATTTAACCAACATTGCCCTTGAGGAATGGTCCTCATGGATCCTAACATATAGTGGACCCATGACCTCACACAAGAGCCACATATACAATACCATGGGCCTCACTCAAGAGCTTAATACACATCACGATGGGCCTTTCACATGGGCCTAACATACATCACAATGGGCTCCATTGCCTGACCCTCAATACATCACAATGGGCCTCATCACATAGACCTCATATTCATCACATTAGGCTTAAAATACGGGCCGAATATACATCACAATGGGCCTCAACTACGAGTCGCATATACACCACATAGGCCTCGACAATTGGAATCGGCTTCGGTACTTGGCCTCGACAATCGGAATCGACACTCGGAATCGGCCTCGACAATTGGAGTCGACACTCGGAATTGGCCTCAATACTCGGCCTTGACAATCGGAATCGGTCGATATCCGGAATCGGTGAATCAGTCACGTCATTCGGAATCGGCAATCGGCCACGACAATCGGGATTGATCAATAATCAGAATTGGCAAATCGGTCGCGTCAATCGGAATCGGCAATCAGTCATGACAATTGGAATCAATCGATAATCAGAATCGGCAAATCGATCACGTCAATCAAAATCGACAATCGGTCACGACAATTGGAATCGGAATCGGCAAATCGATCGCGTCAATCGGAATCGACAATCAGTAACGACAATCGAAATCGAGCAATAATCAGAATCGACAAATTGGCCACGTCAATCAGAATAGGCAATCAGTCACGACAATCGGGATCGATCGATAATCAGAATCGGCCAATCGGTCACATCGATCGGAATCGATCAATCGGTCACGACAATCGGAATTGATCGATAATCAGAATCGGCAAATCTGCCACGTCGATCAGAATCGGCAATCAGTCACGACAATCGGGATCGATCGATAATCAGAATCGGCAAATTGGTCACATAATTCGAAATCGATCAATAATCGGCCTCAATGATCGGAATCGATCAATAATCGACATCGATGAGTATGGGCCTAACAAGGTCCAAGGGAAGGTCACAATGTGGACATTAAACCATCATTTTCCCATCAATGTGGCCATTTAACCAACATTGCTCCCAAGGAGTGGCCCATATAAGGGATTCATACACAACTTAACGGGCCATACATACATCGCACTGGGCCTCAACCACGGGCCTTGAATACATCACAATGGGCCTTGCCAAATGGGTCGAAAATACATCACAATGGGCCTCTACCCATGAGCTCCGAATACGTTACGTAGGGCCTCATCAAATGGGCCCCAAATACATCAAATGGGTCGTAACCATAGGCCTCAATATACATCAAGTGGGTCGTATCACATGGTCCGCACTAATGGGCCAATATACATCAAGTGGGCAGTATCAATGGGTCGGGCCTCATATACAACAAGTGGGCCGCGTCAGTGGGCCGCACTAATCAACCTCATGTACATCACAATGGGCTATATTACATCAAGGTGGGCCCCACAGATGGGCTACAAATACATCAAAGCAGACCTCATACAACAGGTGGGCCTCATCCCAGAAAAATGGATGGACAACATGGTAAACTCAAGCATCAAGGTGGGCCACTGCACAGACTGCGTAGATCCAATACTGCATCATAGTACAAATAACAGTGGTGATATTGATCAAAAGATCAGTTGGACCACATCATAAATAGCAGTGGAGACAGTGATTTCCACTGTACAAAATCTCACAGGGGCCATCATAACATGTATTTTTCATCCAGTCTGTTCATAAGACACAAGGACCTCAACCAACCTAAGAAACTAATATCATATTGGTCGAAAACTTTTATGACCCAAAAGGGGTTTCAATGGTAGACGTCCAATCTCCATTGTTTTTGGTAGTGTGGTCCACTTAATAACCAAATCTATTTTTATTTTTCATCCCAAGCCCTAGGACGGGCTGATCGAATGGATGGACGGTTTGGATGATCCACGTACCTTCGGGGTGGGGTCCATATACATGGCCCACCAGAGGTGAATTTGCTTCATTTTTAGTCTCAAGCCTATGACAAGCTCGCCAAATGAATAGACAGTATTGATACAGCACATGCATCATAATGGGTCCCACCGTCCAAGGTCTGGACGATGTGGATAAGACCCATACTTCACGGTGTGCTCCACAGCAGGTGGTCCACCAGAGATTTGGATCATCCTCACGTCCAGATGGACGGTGAGGAGTACATATATCAAGGTGGGTCCCACACACGTGGCCCACCAAAATCATATTAATACACATATTATATATATATATATATATATATATATATTATATATATATATATATATATATATATATATATATATATATATATATATATATATATATAAACATTATTATATATCCACTCCAGCGTCCAGATGGATGGCCTGGACGGTTGGATACAATACATACATTGAGTGCGGGTCCCATGTTCATGGACGGTATGAATAAGACATACATCAGTGGGTCCCACTGGATGAACGGTCTAAATATATCACGGACCTCATGATCATCCAGAGAACTGGCGTCAATCCAACAGTTGCATGCTGCTGGGGTCCACATCAGCGTCCTGATGATGGACGACCTGAGATGAAACGCCTATGTCACAGTGGGATCCACGAATGGATGGCGTGGACATAAGATACATACAACATGCAGTCCCACATGGGCACTGATGTCAATTAAGCAGTTATATATATAATTGTGTGTGGTACACTATCCAATCCGTTTCCATGCAAGTGGGTCCCACACGGGGCCCACCTTAACGTTATTTTCCATTCCATCCATACATAAGGTCACATGGACCTGGACTAAGAGGAAAAACAAATTTCATATAGTTCCAAAACTTCTATTGCCTAAAAAGGGTTTCAATGGTGAACGTAGAGGTGGGCATCGGTCCGGATCGGAGCGAATTGGGTTCAACCTGATCAGATCCAAAGTGGCAATGGATAGACCCGAACTCGACCAGATCCGGATTCAAATCTGGGTCACCTGACCCGAACAGATCCGATACCTTATTCGCCTTACCCGAACCGAGGCCGACTCGGTCAGAGAAACCGAGTCGGATCAAGTTAAGTACGATTCGGATCCGTGTGAGTTTAATTAAACTTTTCATATAACGTGGTCAACTTCAACCTTTAATATATGTTATTTTTTTGCTCAAGGCCTAAATTGATATGTCAAAATGGATGAACGGCTTAGATAAAACATATACATCAAGGTGGGCCCACATGCCTCTGAAAAGACTATCCATTAATGTGTTCATGTTTTTACCGAACATATATATTAACGTGCACTGCACGAAAGCTCTCTGACTTCTTTGTTTTTGTTTTTTTTTCTTAGACAGTGAGTGAGGACTCGCTGTATTGACCTTAGCAATTTATGTGGGTCTTATCATGGGGTATTTGTTATATCTAAACCGTCCATCCATTTGGTGAGCTCATCATAAGGCTTACGATGAAAAATAAGCAGATATAACTATCAAATGGACCACACGAAATATTTAATGGTGAAAATCATTCGCTACTGCTACTTGTGGTGTGGTCCAGATGATCTTTGGATATTAATAATTTTTTAAATAATATTCCATGATGATCTCTAAAAATACATGAACGGTTTAGATATAATAAATACATCACTATGGGGTCCATATAACTTTAATCTACTTTGAACCGTTCGTACAACTCGGAGCCCGAGGAGAGTCCGTCTCGTCCTCGCACAGAAACGGATTGGCTACTCCCCCTGCCACGATGCCACCAGCCATTCGTTGTTGGTCGGTGCTCTGTGGGCCCCACCATGATGTATGTGTTTCATCCATGCCTTCCATCTATTTTTATAGATCATTTTGTGATATGAAAAAAAAATGAGATATATCTAAATCTCAAGTAGATCACATTACAGGAAACAATGTTGAATAAACGTGGACCATTAAAAACGTTTTGGGGCATAAAAGTTTTGGATCTAGCTGATATTTATTTTTTCCATTCATCTGGGTCTTTATGACCTAATCAACAGATTGGATGTCAAATAAACAGTACAGTGGACCTTAGAAGGATTTTAATGGTAGATATCCAATTATTATTGTTTTCCTGTGGTGTGGTCCACCTAAGATTTAGGTACCTATCATTTTTTTATATGAATCAATAGAATGTTCTGTAAAAATGTATGAACGGAATGGATGAAACACATACATCATGGTGGGGCCCACAAGTACCGACCAGGGGAGCAGCCAATCCGTCCCCTCGCACGAAACTAGCCACAGGCTATTGCGGTAGTTAGCGTGAAAAACAGGAAAAATTACTTTTTTTGGTGCAGAGCTTGCATACCCAATGAGGGTGATTGAGAAATGCGACGTATATAGTTTTGGGGTTATATCACTTGAACTCATAATGGGAAGGCATCCTGGATTTCTCTTCTCTTCCTTGGCATCATCAGGTTGCCAAGATACATTGTTGATGGATTTGTTAGATCAACATCTCCCTCTTCTGGTGCCTCAAGACAGAAAGGATGTGGTTTCTGCTGTGATGTTGGCAATTGCATGCTTGCATGCCAATCCTCACTCTCGGCCCACCATACGGCACATGTTGCAGGAGCTATTTGCAGGCAGGGATCCTCTTCCTGAGGCTTTCCACAAGATTACCTTGTCTCAACTGTCGGGCACGTGAATGCAATGAAAGCAGATGGACCTGATCATGGTTTAACATCTTTAGGCTTCGGGTCGGGTCTGGTCAGTTCGGGCCGGATCCTTTCGGTTCGGGTATCCAGGTTGGATCGGTGCGGATCAACCTCTATCCGGACCTGACCCGGAATTCTATCGGATCTGGGTTGACAGATTCGATCAGGCCGATCTAAGCCGTCGGTTCTGTTCGGAACGGTACCGAGTCGGGTCGGATCGGGTCGGATCCACCGGATCGGGTCTAAAATGCCCACCTCTAGGTGGACGTTCTATCTCCACTGATTTCTACAGTGGTCCACCTGATAGATAACGTGGATATAAAATACATCAATGGTGGGTCCCACCATCCAGCCATCTGGACGGTGTGGATAAGACGCAAATATCACAGTGGGCCTCACAGCAAGTGCTTTTATAGGTTAAGCACGTCTTCACATGATTTAAGATGGTGTGGGCCACCTAATTAGTGCCGTGAATGACTGATTTTTGGGATGACCCACTGATTAAAGTGGGTCCATAAATGCACGGTGTGGATGCTCCACATGCATCACAGTGGGGCCCACAGCTGGGGCCGTGGGTCTCTGCCCGCCCAGCGTCCATGCAGACGCTGCTGCGTCTCACGTATTATTATTATTATTATTATTATTTTCTCTTTCTATGGATTTTACAAGGTGGGGCCCACATCCAAAGAATCTGACCCAGCCATTGCATCCCATGGCTCAAGTCCGACTAAACAAGCCCAATATTGGGCATGTTTCGGTGTTTAGAATCATTGGGTGAGTTTTTTAACGGTAGGAAACACTATTTCTTATGGTATGGCCCGCCAGATAGTCGGATTGGGTCCATTTTTCGGCTCAACGCTTAAAATGATCTAAGGAAAAGGATGGACGGCTTGGATTAAGTACATACATTAAGGTGGGCCTGTAGGAGTGGCCCACTCCAAGCTTAACTTGTTAGTACACCCCAACGTCAGTTCACACTTCATTGGAAACACGGACGCTGGACGGTTTGCGCGCATCATTTCATCAAGGTGGGTCCCACGCAGACGTGACCCACTTAATTAAGATTAATTTGATATTTGTGTTTTCCCATCACCCAGAAGGTAGGGCCCACATGGCTTGGACGACCATGGGGTCCATTTGATGGATGGTTGGAAATCACATAACTATTGAGTGGGCCACAAAAGAAAGGAGAGAGAAGAGAGAGAGAGAGAGAGAGAGAGAGAGAGTGAGAGAGAGAGGAGAGGAGAGAGCGAGGAGGAGAGAGAGGAGAGAGGGAGAGAAGCACCCACAGTTAGATCTTTCCTTCCTTCTTCCGCCAATGCATGCTAGAACCCCAATGGACGAAGCTTCAACGTTGAGTTTGAGATAGATAATGGATGTGGAGATGAGAGTTAGGAAGGTAGGCCACATTAGCTTCTCCCCTTGAAAGCCATGGAGTGGGTTGCTTGGAGAGGAAAAAAATGAGAGAGAGAGAGAGAAGAGGAGAGAATGAGAGAGAGAGAGAGAGGAGAGAGAATGAAGAGAGAGGAGTGATGGAGAGAGGGATTGGTGGAGTGACATGAGAGGTAAGGTGCTTGTTGACTTTATGGTACTTGTGTAAGAGAGAGGTAAGCAAGGGTATGGGTTGCTTGTACTTGACTTTGATTGATGGATTGATGTGACATTTATGTGATTGATGGAGCTTTCTCTTGGGATTTGCAACGCGCGACGTTTTCCTCGAACTGAACGCGGGCCTACATCTCCTGGCCTGGGTATTGCCTCGGTACGTAATACGTGGCGTCGAAACCGCGGCGAAGGCGCGATCGCAATGGTACAAGTTTCGAGTCAAGCTGACTCTAATATACAAGATACGACTCAAGATCGCGCGCAAATACCGATAACAGATCGCGGGTTGTCAGAATTCGACCGGGAGGGCTGTGGAAACCTAGGGAACGGTACGGTCTAGGATACGGCCCTTACAAGTGTGATAGGAAATAAATCGAGCACGAAACACATTCAACACTATATTATTTTTGGGATCATACCATAAAATGAGGTGCCTAAAGCCAATATAATTCGGGGTTGAATCTTGATTAGTAAACTAAACTGATCCAGTTATTTTGTTATCCTAAGAACCAACGATTTAGTGTGATCATGATCAAATTGTTATTTTCACTAATTGTGAATAGGACACACTATTCTACATCCATAGGTTTTTTTTTTCCAGATTATTTTTAGATGTATGAGCCCAAAAACGAAGCAGATCAAAAACTCAAGTGGACCTTACCATATGAAGATGTAGGGATTGAATTGCCAAGTTCTCACACATACACTCCACAATGGCTTGGTGATGTAGAGTGGGTTGCGAACAGTTTCATGGCCAAGATGGATCAAAAAATGCCCAATCAGAAGCGGAAGTGATCTGAACCATCAAAACTTAAAACGGACATATCTCTCAAACTGGAGCGAGTTATCGGACATACCATATATGATTTTGGAGTAGGATGAGCTACTTTAGCCACCCAACCCGCTACACTGGGTTGCTCACGTCGAATTTGCAAAATACCATTAATCTACGGTCGAATTCCGATTTTATTTTCATTTTTACTATTTATAGTAAGTTTTAGTTTGAGTATAACTCTTCATCTGTTGGGCTTTAGGAGTTGCACCCAACATGAAAGGTGCTTAGAATAATTAGGATAACATTATGGTTCAGCCTTATAGGACACTTATAATTTTTGGCCGAAAACCATGCGCACTAGCAGACATCATGTGTCATGCCCCAAACTCGAAAACCGGGCTCACAAAATTCCCGATCGCCGAATCCGGCGCCGATAGCCTCCGTAGAACCCCATTCTCGGCTCCTAGCGCCCATATGTCAGGTTCCGATCCTAGGATGCTATAAGGAGAATTTTCAACATCAGTTTAATTCGTAATAAGCATAACCAAAGGCATAACCCACAAACAACAACCAAAAACTCCATCACATTTCCACTATAATAAAAAACTTTACAAGTACAATGAGCATAAAGAAAAATATAATGAGAATGGACAAAAAGCTCCAAAAAGATCTGCTCTGCGCTCCTGCCTCAGCGCTGCTGCGTCCCAACGTCACCTGCATGCAACGGTCCTGCATAAGCTTATAGAAAGCTTAGAGGGTGGTGAAAGTGTGTGCGCAAGGTAGTAATGCAATTATGAAATATCAGAGTAATGCGGAACATGCTGATGAATCCATGAATACCTTAGCCATACCAAGGCTATGCGATGCAAGGCATGAATGATGTCTGTCATACCAAGGCCATGCGATGCGAGATGCAACTCAAGCATACAAATCCTCATCTATATCCACATATCAATACAACTTAAATCTGGGATATCACCGAGGTCTAGTATACTCTAAACCAAATTGCCGCCCCATCTCGCGCAATAAGGTAAGTAGAAGAGACCTCAAAATCCGCTTGCCAATATCAGGCTCAGCTGGTTGATAGCGGACCCATTCCTCGAGCTAGTCAAACTTAGCCTAGCTTTGCCCCCTCCGCTAGGGCGGGTAAGGCCGCACCCCCTTCCAACCGACCACGACACAGTGGAAAGCGCGGCCGTCTGGTAATCAGCACTCGGCGCTATGCACCCACTCGGTCTAGACATTGGAGCAACCTCTTGGTACCATAAGGGTTTAGAGACTTTCTCCCAGGGATATCTATAGCACCCCATGTAGAACAAGATTTTTGGTATTCAATCCTGCTAACCACGATATGCCTGTGAAGGCTACGGCCCTGATGTCACTAGGGCGTACAGTACCATATCACACAATGCGAATGCATGAATCATACTATCCAGTCATGCAGCAATCCTGAGCGTACCGTGCGCTCATGTAGAGCAACACCGCCTATCCGGGAGCCCCTAAACAATCTGCCCGAAGGCATATGCTATGATCAGTCATTTCTCATATCAAGCATACATATGATGCGTATGATCATGAATCATGGAACTATACTAAACATGTGATATGGGATAGATGCTGATTGTAACGAAGATGGGCCTAGACGGCCTACAAGTATGGGCCTAACAATGGGCCCTAGGGAGAATCATAATGTGGACATTTAACCAACATTATTCTACAATGTGAACGTCAAACCAACATTGCTCCCAAGGCACGGCTGTCATAACATCATTACACAAACCATGGTAAGGTCATAATCTTAATGGACTTGTGTACATCCTATTGGGCCTCGACCCATGGGCCTTAGGTACAACAAATGGGCCGTATAACATGGGCCTTAAGTATATCAGGTGGGCCTCAATGGTTGGGCCCTAACTACATCAAGATGGGCCTAATCACTTGGTCCTTATACACACACCAAGGTGGGCCTCAATGGACGACCATAATTAAATCAAAATGGGCCTCATAACATGTATCAAGGTGGGGTCCACTTGAACTATAGATTGGGCTCATTCCTTAGCTCACGCCCAAAAATGAGCTTTAAAAATGCACGGTTTGGATGCAGCACATGCATCCTGGTGGTGTTACATATCTCATGGTGGGGTCCACACGTGTGGCCCACCAGATGGAAGGATGGGTGGATATAACATAGACATCAAGGTGGGCCTACTGGTGCCGCACCCAAGTCAGGGAGGGGGACTAGGCGAGGATAAAACACATACCTCACGATGGGTCCCACCATCAAAATAGATGGACGGCATGTGTAAAACCCATACATCATGGCTGGGATCCACCGTCCACGAGCTGGACGGTGGATGCAGCGCACCCCCAAGGTGGACCCACCATAAAAAATGGATGGACAGCTGGAGTAGAACACATACATTAAGTGGGGCCTACACCCTGCTGACGCACACAGGGAGAGAGAGAGAGAGAGAGAGAGAGAGAGAGAGAGAGAGAGAGAGAGAGAGCCACGTGCTGCTTTCTTACTTTTTCTTTTTTTTTTTCTTTCCAGCAACTAAACAAAGGTGGGTCCCATGTAGGGCCCACCACACACACACACACACACACACACACACACACACACACACACACACATATATATATATATATATATGGGAGAGGTACAGTGAGCTCGAGCTGACGTCCAGCTCCCATGAGGTCGAGCTGTGTGGACCCCACTGTTGATGTTTACCAAACATCTAACCCATCAGTCAGATGCACCGTTCCAACGTGGGCCTAGGTCTCAAAAATCAAGTCAAACCGTGACTTGTGTGGGCCATACCAATTACAACAGTTGGTAGTGGCTACCCTCCATTAAAAACATTCAAAATCATTTATTAGGCCCACCAAGATGGGGTCCACAAATCCAACCCACCCATCGTGGGTGTCCCACTTGAATGAAGGGTCAGACCAAGTTTCAGCCGCACCCAAAACTTAGGTGGGTCCCACTTGGAGGCCACCCTCACTGGGTTCGATGCCAAGACCTCAAGTGTTGAAACGAGGTATCTCCACTCCGCCTGCCAGTTGAGCTATGGAGCTGGGCATGGGCCCAACGTTAAAACGAGGTATCTTTCGCTCAGTCTACCAGTTAAGCTACGCATCTGGGTGCCAGGGAGGGCCCCACATGAGGAGGTGGGTCCCACCGTCCAAGGACGGTGGACACCATACGTGATGGTGTGGCCCACAGAATGGATGGACGGCGTGGATGGGTCCCATGGACCCCACGCCAGTCCACACCCACTGTCAGTGCACACCCGCTGTCAGTGCACACACCCCATGTCAGTACATACTCCTGTTAGCCACCCTACTGGCAGGTACATCCAGCGTCCCTGGACGGACGGTCTGGATGTACACTACGTCAAGGTGGGTCCCACATGACCCAACCTGTTTTGGATCCGGCTAATATTTGTGTTCCCCTTCATCCGGGTGGCCCACTATTTGGATGGCCCATACCAAAAACAAAAAAAATCAAGGTGGCCCACTATTTGGATGGTATGGATGAGATACATACATCAAGTGGGCCACAAGCCATCATACACAAAGGAAAAAAGGGAGAGAGAAAGATCGGTGAGGATGGAGGGGCCCCGCCACTATGGGCCCCTCTTGCATACAAATATACATCAAGGTGGGTCCCACATATATGGACCCTTAATCAAACAAAATGCATGAAAAACAAAGATCTAAGATCACCCACCGGCTTCTTCTTGCACCTTAGGCTTCCTTAGCTCCTTATCTTCAATTCCAACGGAGGAGATGAGGTTTGGATGGTTGAGATGGGAGATGAAAGGGTGGGAAAGGCGGGCCACACTTGTTGCTTGAGAAAGCTTGGAGAAGCTTGGGACGTGTGGGATTTTTTTTGGGTTGCTTGGAATGTGTTTTGGAAATGAAGGGGAGAGAGAGAGAGAGTGATGGGTGATGGAGTGATGGATGTGGTGAGTGATGGGTGTAAGAACTTTTTGACTTCTGTGGTAAAGGGTGTAAGAAAGGTATGGGTGGTGTAAGAACTTTTTGACTTTAGGGGTTGCTTGGGAAAGAGTGTGAGGTGATGTATACTTGACATGATGGAATTGATTGATGGATGATTGATGTGACATCTTGTAGAGATTCTCTCAGAATTTGCACGCGCGGCGTTTTCCTCGCACCGAATGCTGGCCCACATCTCTTGGCCAGAGCATCGGATTGGCGCGTGAGTCGCGGCATCGGAACCGCAGCGACAGCGCGGTCGCTAAGGTACTAGTCTTAGGTTGAATCGATTCGGGTTGACGACGTATGAATCAGGATCGCGCGCAAATATCGGTTAGGTCGAAGGTTGCCGAAATTCGACCGGGAAGACCTCAAAAGTCTACGGAACGGTTCGGTTTAGGGTACGGGGCTTACATCGTGACTATCTACTATTTATAGTAAGTCGCGATTTATAAGAGTTTTAGTTATAGTTTGATTTCAAAACTTCTCCCATGGCTTAATATCCTTATTTAAAGGGTTGTGAACTCGTTTATTTCAATTATTAATCAAATTAAAAAAAAATTAGAATTTATTTCTATTTTTCTTGTTCTTTTCCTTGTGGATTCGAGAAGTATCTGTGAGGAGTTCAGATAAGCTTTGTGGATTCGGAGTAGTTATCCTTGAGGAAGACGGTGATCCACCTCATCACGTTCATCCCTACGTTACTTGGCCCACACTGTAAAAGTGGGTGGCAAGGATTGGGCTTCAAACATCTCTAAACTGTGAGTTCATTTAGTATTAAGGTGGCATACTTGACGATTGGAGCAGTACATACCATTCATCATTAACCTAGATCAAGCCTGGCCCAGACACTGGACCTTAGATTTCAAACCCAGATTAATGTAGAGCAGGTCACAGACACTTTCATGTCCAAGATAGACCAGATAAGGCCCAATCAAAGGCGGACGTGATTAGGACTGTCGGAACACTAAAACATGCATATCTCGCAAATCAAAATAAGTTATTCGATGTACCATATATGATTTTGGGTAGGAGAAGCTACTTTAGCCAACCAACCCCACTATGCCGGGTTGCCCATGCTGAATTTGTAAGATTTCATCAGGTTGATGGTCGAAAATCCATTTTATTTCCATTTGTACTATTTATATTAAGTTTAGTTTGATAATAACTTTTGATCCACTGAGTTTTAGTAGTGGCCAATATGAAAGTGGCTTAGAAAATTTAGGGAAATAACGTGGTTAGACCAAATTGGACACTACTATTTTTGGCCTTAAACCTTGAAGTCTAGTGGAAATCACGACTGTCTATAAATAGTAAGTTTACTATTTATAGTAAGTCATAATTTTAGAGAGTTTGAATTGGAGTTTAATTTTGAAACTTCTTCCTATGTTTGTTATTACTATTTAAAGGGTTGTAAATTCGTTTTTATCATCAATCAATTTATTTCTAATTTTATTAGAATTTATTTTTATTTTCTATTTATTTTTATTTTCTATATCTCTTCATGTATTCAGAGAATCCGTGAGGAGTCTAAAGAAGCTCCATGGATTCGGAATAATTATCCCTTGAGAAAAACGGTGCATCTAGAACCCAAACACCACGAACCTTATATTAGGGCTGCACACGAGTCAAGCTAGCTCGTAAAGCTCGCTCGACTAGGCTCAACTCAGCTTGGATTGACTCGGCTTGAAAGGCCGACTCAAGGCGAGTCAAGCTTGTTTACTAAAGATTGAGTTGAGTTCAAGCCAAGTTCGACCATGGTGTATTTCAACTCGACTCGACTCGAAGCTCGAGCTCGAGCTCAACTTGGCTAGAGTAATATATTTTAATAATATATTATATATATATATATAAAAGTTAAAAAAAGAAGTTAAAACTTAAAAGTTTTTACTAAAAAACCCTACCCGACCCTACCTATCCCCATTCCCTCTTTTTCTTTCCCTTACCCTACCGAGGTAAACTCGACTTGACTCGAGATAAACTCGACTCAAACCACTAGCTCGACTCGAAAGCCTTGGCAAACAAGCCAAGCTTCAACGTTGAGCTCGAGGGCGAGCTCGAACTCGAATATAGCATGGATGAGTCAAGCCGAGCTTGGCCCAACTCAACTCGACTTGGCTCGACGTACAGCCCTACCTTATATTTAAAGCTCAGGCAGAGTCCTTGAGGCCAAGTTTAGGGGCAAAGCCCTGGCATTACAGGGTTGGGATCACGAACATGACAGTTGTATCCAGCTTCTATATCCCATCTGCTTCCCTTTTCCCTGCTGTGGTTGACTGATCCATATCTTCAGCAGGCTGTGTCTTCCACTGCCAGGCTCCTAACGAAGTGCGCATGTCATTAACACTGGCTAGTGCTAGACTCTTTAAGTCCAATTAGGCTTACCCTTATTTTCTTACCCAGAATTCATCTTTGGATTATTGCATCATCTCACCTGGCTGCATCATGCTGCAACCGAGATTCTCTCCATACCTCCAACTCAAGGAACCTAGGCACTTCACAACTAATGGCTATCTAAAACTTCATGGCTGCATGGATTTTTCAACATTCTACATTAAAGAACTATCCCCATGCCCAAAATCTAATAGACACACACACACCCACCTATCTAACTGCTAAGTAAATCTTCTTGGCACTCTACAGTTACCAAGACACTTCTTAGACTCCAACTAGCAACAACAAATTAAGGATTCAACATCAGAGATCTTTGACACTTGTGCAAAGAAGAAAAACATAAAAGCAAAAGGTCACTATTTCAAGTAGTCACATGAAGTGAGTGAATCACTATTTTAGATTGGATTGATGGAAAATGGATGAGAAATTTGGGACTGTGGACCCCACCTTTTATCCAGCTGTTTTTATGAAACAATACAAACTTTGTTTGAGAACTTAGACCTGCTCGTACGGACAGCGAATTTGAGGACGAAAATACCCCTCCTTTCGCGGAAACGGATTGGGTACTCCCCCTGCCACCAGCCAATGGCGGATGGTCGGTGGTCTGTGGGCCCCACCATGATGTATGCTTTTCATCCATGCTGTCCATATATTTTTCCACATCATTTTATGATATGAGACCAAAAACGAGGTATATCCAAATCTCAAGTGTACCACATTACAGGAAATAGTGTTGAATGAGCGTCAACCATTAGAAACCTTTAGGGGGCCCACAGTGATGTTTGTGAGAAATCCTCCCCGTCTAAGTTCATTCATAGTGTCACAAAGACCTGGAAAAAGAGGAAAAACAAATTTCATAATGATCCAAAACTTCTGTAACCCCTAAAAGGGTTTCAATGGTAGACGTTCAATTCCCCATTGCCTTTTACAGTGTGGTCCACTTGATAGTTAGATATCTCTTATTTTTCGTCTCAAGCTTTAATATGAGCTCACGAAATAGATGGACGGTTTGGATATAATACAAACCTCATGATGGGACCCACAAAAGCAACAAAGCAAAAATAAATAAATAAAAACACAAAATGCCGTTGTCCGTGCAATCTGTTACGGTTATGGCTACAGTTATAATCCATAGCCATAGTGTATCGAAAATTCACACTTTTTAGGCAAACTTGCTGGACAATTATGGACTTTTTCAATAATATCGATATCAAAGCTACGGTTATAATACGTAGCTATAGGGTCCCATTGACCATAACTCACTACTTTCTTTCTTCTTCTTTTTTTTTTTTTTTCGTTGCAATCCCCACGGCATTTTGTGGGTCCCATTATGAGGTATGTGTTATATCCAAACCGTCTATCTATTTGACGAGCTCGTATTAAGGCTTGAGACGAAAAATAAGACAGATCTAGCTATCAAGTGGACCACACTATAAAAGGCAGTGGAAGATTGAACGTCTACTATTAAAACCCTTTTAGGGGTCATATAAGTTTTAGATCATTATAAAATTTGTTTTTCCTCTTCATCTAGGTCTTTGTGACCTTATGAATAGATTGGACGGAAAATATATGTTATGGTGGGCCCTACAAAATTTTTAACGGTGAAAATCAATTTTCCTGTTGCTCTTTGTGGTGTGGTCCAGTTGATCTATGGATATGATTTATTATTATTATTATTATTATTATAATGCTCCCAAATGATCTCGAAATATGGATGAACATTGTGGATATAATAAATACATAATTGTGGGGCCCATGTAACTTTGATCTCCTTTGAGCGGGGCGAACATGAAATTTGAGTAGGGCAAATTAGAAATTGAGCAGGGCAAACTAGAAATTGAGCGGGGCAAACTAAAAATTGAGCAGGGCAAACATGAAATTGAACGGGACAAACTATAAATTGAGCAGGGCAAACTGAAAATTGAGCAGGGCAAAACATGAAATTGAGCGGGGCAAACTAGAAATCGAGCAGGGCAAACTGAAAATTGAGCGAGGCAAACTAGAAATTGAGCGGGGCAAACTGAAAATTGAGCGGGGCAAACAAGAAATTGAGGGGGGGGGGGGGGGGACTAGAAATTGAGCGGGGTAAACTAGAAATTGAGCAGGGCAAACTGAAAATTGAGCGGGGCAAACTGAAAATTGAACGGGGCAAACTAAAATTGAGCAGGGCAAACATGAAATTGAGCGAGGCAAACTAGAAATTGAGCGGGGCAAACATGAACTTGAGCGGGGCCAACGAGAAATTCAACGGGGCAAACTAGAAATTGAGCGGGGCAAACATGAGGCCTGTGTTAAGGATCGAATGCATTTTATATAGGGGAGTGGCTATGGGGAGAGTTCTGTGAGTCTTATCACGGGTTATATGTTATGTCCAGATTGTACATCCATTTGGGGAGCTTGTCTTAAGGCTTGAGATGAAAAATAAGACAGATCTAACTATCAAGTGGACCACACTGCAAAAACCAATAGAGGATTAAACGTCTACCATTGAAACCCTTTTTGGGCTCACAGAAGTTTTGGATCAATATGAAATTTGTTTTTACTCTTCATTCGGGTGTTTGTGACCTTATGAAAAGATTGGATGTAAAATAAACATTACGGTGGGCCCTACAAAATGTTTAACGGTGAAAATCATTATTGCTGCTACTATTTATGGCATGGTCCAGATGATCTTTGGATATGATTCAGTTTTTTGGATAATGCTCTTAAATAATCTAGATATAATAAATACATCACTATGTGACTATGTAACTTTGATCTCCTTTGAACCGTTCGTATAACTTGGAGATCGAGGAACGTCAGTGCTCTTCTTCTAACGACACATACCTATAGCAGCTGTACACTAGTCAATCAGCTTCCCTCTCCGGCACAACACGCGATCATTTCAGGCGCTGACATGTTAAGAAAGTCTAACGGTGGGTTAGGTACTGCCCTGCCAGTTCTGAGCTCCAAACAGACTAGTGCGCCTAGGCCTAACATGTTTATTTGCCATCTAACTGGTTCATAAGGTCTCTTAAATATTAATGAAGGGAAAACACAAATATATTTTGTTTCCCACCGTTTGCCCCACTCAATTTCATATTTGCCCCGTTGAATTTCTAGTTTGCCCGACTCAATTTCATGTTTGCCCCACTGAAATTCATGTTTGCCCGGCTGAATTTCATGTTTGCCTCGCTCAATTTCTCGTTGGCCCCGCTCAATTTCATGTTTGCCCCGTTCAATTTCATTTTGCCCTGCAGAATTTCTAGTTTGCCCCCGCTCAATTTCATGATTGCCCCGCTGAGTCATGCCCCGCTCAATTTCTGTTTACCCCTCAATTTCTTTTGTAGCTAAATTTACTGCCCCACTGAATTTCGTGTTTGCCCCGCTGAATTTCAGTTTGCCCCACTGAATCATTTTGCCCCTCGTGTTAATGAGTTTATGTTTGACTAAATTTATAGTTTGCCCCGTCAATTTCTATGTTTGCCCCGCTCAATTTTATGTTGCCCCGCTCAATTTATGTTTGTCCCGCTGAATTTCTCGTTGCCCCGCTCAATTTCATGTTTGCTCTATTGAATTTCTAGTTTACCCCGCTCAATTTTTAGTTTGCCCCGCTCAATTTCTAGTTTGCTCTGCTCATGAATTTCATGTTTGCCCAACTCAATTTCATTTTTGCCCTGCTCAATTTCCAGTTTGACCGCGAAGTGATTGAAATTGACCACGAAGTGAATGAAATGGATTTTTGACCATCGACCCGATGGAATCTTGGAAAATAACTAGGTTTTTTAGCTAAATTAGCTTCTCCTACCCCAAAATCAATTATGGTACGTTAAGTAAATCATTTTAGTTTAGGAGATATGCTTGTTGAATAAATAGACAAAGAAATGAATTAAAAGAGAGGAAAAATTTTTATATGCTTATATATACATATTTAAATAAATATGTATTAGAGAAAAATGTAGGTAGAATAAAGTTCTCCATGTAAAAATATGCATAGACTACAAGACTACAGTTATGGCTACGGTTATAATCCGTAGCCATAGGGAAAATTGTAGGATTTTTAAGGCAAACTCGCTAGACAGTTAGGGACTTTTTTGATATATTGAAAGATCTTCAATACAGCTACGGTTATAATCCGTAGCTATAGGTTCCTGATTTTTTATTTTTTTATTTTTATTTCATGAGGTCTGTGTTATATCCAAATCGTCCATCTATTTGGCGAGCTAATATTAAGCTTGAGGCGTAAAATAAGACAGATCTAACTATCAAGTGGACCACACTGTAAAAGGCAGTGGGGAATTGAACGTCTACCATTGAAACCCTTTTAGGGGTTACATAAGTTTTGGATCATTATGAAATTTATTTTTCCTCCTTCGTGACCTTATGAATAGATTGGATGGAAAATAAATGTTATGGTGGGCCCTACAAAATTTTTAACAATGAAAATCAGTTTCCCGCTGCTCTTTGTGGTGTGGTCCAGTTGATCTTTGGATATGATATTTTTTTTTTTGGATAACGCTCCGAAATGATCTCGAAATATGGATGAACGTTGTGGATATAATAAATACATAGCTGTGGGGCCATGTAACTTTGATCTCTTTTTGAGCCGTTCGTACAACTCTCGGTTGGAGGAGCGCCGGCGCTCGACTTCGAAAGGAAGGGAGGGGTATTTTCATCCTCAAATTCGCAGTCCGTACGAGCAGGTCTAAGTTCCCAGTCAAAGTTTGTATGGATTAGCTGGATAAAAGGTGGGGTCCACAGTCCCAAATTTCTCAAAATGGATTAACTGATTGAATTAACAATATTAATTGAGGTTACAAATATTTTGTTACAATTTTTGGGAAGTCCATAAAACAAGGCCCCAACATAATGGACTCTGATACAAAAATTGCTTAATCCCAACCGTGGATTTTTGGGCTCTCTCTATTTTGTCCATTACCAACCCTCATCTAGGTGCAATTTTCGCACTATGGTCCATCAAAGATGATCACAGGACCTAAGAGAAGAAGGAATGGAAGATCTAAACTAGATCAAATGATTTCTCTCCTGCAACCAAATTGCAGTAACTAAACTCTGTAACCGTAAGGCACAGGAATCCCAATTGCAATCCCATCAGAACACTTCTGCCTCGGTAACAACGGTGGCGTTCGCTGGTACTGGACGTATTCCGGGCCCACCATCCTAATTTTCAAATTGACGATCCCGTTTGGCTGTCCATCTGGATCTCTCAAACGGTAACTAAGGAAGTGAAGCTGAGAAGCGGGCAAGTAATCTTCTGTGATATCCGATATGGGAATATTCACGCTCCCGACTGTCTTCAATCCGGTCACCGTCTTGCAAAGTACCTCGACAGCGATCGACCGAGCATTAGGTGGCAATGCCAGCTGGAGCTTCTCATTCCAGGAAGGGTAGCTCCCACTATTGTGATCGACGTTGGTGGATTGGTAGTTCTGGGAGTCGGTTCGGACGGTCATGAATACGTTCTTCTTGATGGAACGGCTGCCAATTCGTAGGCCCTCAGCAGAGATGGCTGTGATATCAAGTGAGCGAGATTTCTCCATGTTTCCTTGTGTGTGTTGAGAAGTATATAGAATGTAAGATATATATGGATGGTTTTATGAATGGATGGAATGTGATAAGAACGAGGGTAGAAGGGACGTTGTAGTTTCTTACTGGAACACGAGTCTGGAAAGTTGTACACGACTCTAGAAAGTTGTTGGCATGGCGATAGTCCGCGCGCTACCCTGTTATCGTAGCCAGGATGCCAGCCCATACGTGAGTCGTGCTGCTGTGCATGTTAATCAGAACCGTCCGTTTGGTCTGGGCCGCAGAGAATGGTTCGATTTAGTCCCTGTTAGATGTGAAAGTGACCATCAATCTGAAGGATTGGATAGACACATGAATAAATCAGGATTACGGGTATTGAATTGGACGAGTGCTTGTGAGTACAGGTGTAGGAGAGAGATCAGGTGGGACAAAACACCCGTAATCATGTGCAAACTCTACAGATGTGAGTGAAACTCAAGCCCTTGAATTTGGTGGGGCACACATAGTAAAAGAATGGATGGTTTTTAAAAAAACGGCAATGCTTAGATTGAACGTCCGTGTGTTGAGTGCACTAGCCTAAACGTAGGGTCAGGTCATCTGAATGGTGGGGATGGGGCCCATATGATGCATGGCTAGATGATATTCCAAATACCACGTAGGCACGTATAGATGACTGCAGAGGTGCACACAATGTTTTGTGGCTCTCGTGTACCAGCGGACTATGTTAAGATAAACCGAACCTTCTTGGAGCCATCTGTGGAGCCGAAACTGTTGACTGAGTCACGGTCTGCGAGAGTAAGTAAGATCATTTCTGGAAGGAGATTGAGAGTGCGGATCCTCTGTTTCGTAGAAACAGTGAGCGGTTGAATCCACCTTTATTATCGGTCTACGTCACTGTAAGTGCCACGTCACCAGTTTATTTAATATATTGAAAAATTACATTTCACGAGAAGTCCAACGGAAACGTTAAGACGGTTTCCATTTGAAAATCGGATTGCGTAATCTACATAGTATGCTCTTATCGTAAGTTGAGCCCACCTTGCATGTATTCGGTCTATCTACACCGTCCATCCGTTTTTCCATCTGATTTAAGGGGTTGAACCTAAAATTGAAGTATATCTAAATATCAAGTGGATCATAACACAGTAAACAGTGGGAATAATGATTTCCACCGTTGAAACTTTTCTAGGCCCCACAGTGATGTTTATTTGTCATCCAACCTGTTCATAAGATCATAAAGACATGGATGAAGGGAAAAGACAAATATAAGATCGATCCAAAACTTTTGTAGCCCCAAGAAATTTTCAACGGTAAACAATCAACTCAACTGTTTCCTATGGTGTGGACCATTTGAACATTGTATATGCTTCATTTTTGGTCTCAAGCCTTAAAATTATCTGGTAAAATTGATGGACAGAGTCGATAAAATACATAAATCACGGTACACCCCCACAGAGTTTACTCAATACGCTGAGTTACAACCCAATCCGCTTCCTTCCACCTGAGGATGCAGCACACGGGTTGAGTAGCGGGACTTGCTACTAAAACAACGTCACCTAGTTATGTGGGTCCCACCATGATATAAGTTTTGTATCCACACTGTACATTCATTTTGAGAGATCATTTTGAGGCATGAGACAAAGAATGAATCATATCCAAAACTCGAGTGGACCGCACTATAGAAAATATAGTGGAGAGAATCACGCCCACCATTAAAAACGTCCAAGTGTCACGGACATTTTCCATCAAGCTTATATTTGTGTTTTCCCTTCTTCAATGTCTGTGTTAACTTATGAATAGGCTGTATCTCAAATAAAAATCACGGTGGACCTTAGGAAGGCTTCAACGGTGGATGTTACTCTCTTCACTATTTTCTGTGGTGGGGTACACTCTAGCTTTGGATCGGCCTCATTCTTTTGATCATGCCCCGAAATGATCTCTCCAAATGGATGGACAGTGTGGATATAACACATACATCATGGTGGGCCCCACGTAACTTAGTGATGTCACTTCAGTAGCGAGTCTAGCTACTCAACCTCCTGTCAGTAGCTAATCAACCTCCAACTTATTCTTCTAAAATTTAATTAGGTCACGTCATCTCATATCAATTTTATAAGATAAAAAAAATATTTACAAAATCTACTTGATTAGCAAGGAATATTAGTTGTAACCTAAGATAAGTGATGTTTGTACGATCCTCACCATGGGCCCAACTTGATCTAGGTTAACACATGCGTAATCATTTAAACTAAAATCCAAAAAAATTAAGTTAGCACAAGATTCATGTGAGCCCCACTAAAGCAAATATTTGGAAGAGAGACATCCATCCCTTAAACTTATACAACCCACTATGATGGTTATATAAAATGGACACATTAGTTTATCTAATGAAACCTCATTATTTTGTCTAATGGAACCCTATCACTTTGTTGAATGACCCGTCACTTTGTCTATTGAAACCCCATCGTTTTATTTGACAAGCTGTCACTTTATCTAGTGAAATCTTATCACATTTGTGTAGTATAACCAAGTCACTTTATTAAAAAAAAAACTCGTCATTTTATTAAACAAAATTCTATCAATCTATCTGGCAACCCCATCACTTTATCTGGCAGAATATCGTCACTTTGTCTAATGGAAACCCGTTACTTTGATAATTAGATTATGTATAATATCGATAGCACATACATATCTAAAGCGTTCATTTAAAACCAGAATAGAGGTATTAATTTTATCGTATATTCAAATATTTGAATTTAAATCCAATTCATCAATCATTTATAAAGAATCAAAATCAATCAAAGAAATAAACTATATTAAACAATCAATGAGGTAATGAACGAAAATGAATAAACAAATATAGCTATCAAGATGTAGAAAAGCTTGAAGGGTGATCCTTACCTTAGAGTTGAATTATCTCTAAATGTTGTTAGAGTTGGATGTTCGCACTTTAAGATCGACAGCTCTCCTTCTTCATTTTTCTTCCTTCCTCTTCCCGATTAAAATGCTTTAGCCTAAACAATCCAACAACAATGCTAGAAATTCGGCGCCAAAATGGATGATTGAGTCGACTTAGTAGCTAGACTAGAAATCCCTTTAATCTTTTCTCCTTTTCTCTTCTCTTCTCTTCTTCTTCTTCCTCTTTTTTTTTTTTTTCCAAACTCTTTGAGCCACACTAAAAGTAGTGGTGATAATGACACTCATCTTAGGCCCTGTTTGGGCAACGGGATTAGAAGGGATTACGTGGGATTGGATTCAAAAAAACATCATTATTACCCATGGCAGGGATTGTCCCCTGATTCCATGGGATTAGATTAATGCTCTGCTTTGTTGGTAATACGGTGGTACATTGAATGGATATACCCACCATCATTTGAAATTACCAGAATAACACACATGTATTATATCTAAACCGCTCATTTGTTTTGTAACCTCATTTTATGGTATGGGCCGAAAAATGAGGTAGATCCAAACTTATGTGGCCCCAAAGAAGTTTTCAACGGTAAGTATTCAATCCCCGTTGCTTTCAGGGTGGGTCCACTTGAGCTTTAGAATTACCTGATTTTTTGCCCATGCTCTAAAATAATCTCAAAAAATGGGTGGACAGTGTGGATATAGCCCACACATCAGGGTGGGACCTACACAACTTGCTAGCATTGAGTGAAATTGGCACGGGACCCCATGCAATTCCATCCGATCTAATTCCAAGCTTTTCCAAACATGGAGTGGAATTGGCACGGAACCAGATGAATCCAATCCCACCTAATCCCTTCTAATCCCGTTGCCCAAACAGGGCCTTAGGGTTTCAAATCATTATCACCACTACTTCTTCTAGTGTGGCTTATTTGAGCTTCAGATCTACATTTTTTTGGACTAAAACCCTAAAATGATTTGAAAAAATTGGATAGGCAACATGAATAAAACCCATACATTACGGTGGGCCCAACATAGCCCCTGCCTAGAGGGAATATGGTATATGTGGGGGCAAGATGTAATCTACTTCCTCGCAAAGTTTACTCAGCACATTATACTAATTAGCAATACAATGTCTATGATTTGGACCCCAACCTCTATTTATGTGAGGGCAACCTTTGATGTGGACCCTACATTATATATGACACAATTCAACGTGGGCCTTAAATCATGTAGGGTCACCAACAATATAGACCATCCATTGCCGACAATTTTTTCTTAGTCATTAGACAAAGTGATAGGGTTCATTGGACAAAGTGATGGGGTTATTAGACGAAGTGACAAAGTTATATTAAACAAAGTGACAAGGTTGCCCGACAAAGTAACATGATTCCACTAAATAAAGTAATAAGGCTAAACGAGACAAAACAAATAAGATTCTATTAGACAAAGTTACAAATTGTCAAAAAAAGTGATGAGTTGCCGGACAAAGTGACCTGGTTCCACTAAACGAAGTGACGAGGTTGGAAGACAGTGACTGGGTTCCACTAGACAAAGTGATCATGAAGTTGCTAGACAAAATGACAAGATTCACTTGACAAAGTGATATGGTTCTACTAGACAAAGAGACTATGTAGTAGGACAAAGTGACAAAGTTTTACTATATCAAGTGACGGGGTTCTACTAGACAAAGGGTGATAAGGATGTTGGATAAAGTGACAGGATTTCACTAGATAAAGTGAAAGGTGTGCTAGACAAAGCAACAAGGTTTTATTAGACAAAGTGACGATGTTCTACTAGATAAAGCGATGGGGTTGCCAGACAAATTGATAGAATTTTGCTTGATAAAATGACAAGTTTTCAAATAAAGTGACTTGTTTTCACTAGATAAAGTGACGATGTTACTATCCAAAGTGACAGGATTTTACTAAATAAAGTAGCGGCTTGTCAAATAAAATGACAGAGTTTCAATAGACAAAGTAACGGGTTCATTTGATAAAGTGATAGGGTTCCATTAGACAAAATTATGGAGTTCCATTAGATAAACTAATGTGTCCATTTTATATAATCATCATGGTGGATCCTATAAATTTTAAGGGTGGATGTCTCTTTTTCAAATATTTTTTCTTTGGTGTGTCTCACATGAATCTCATATTAACCTAATTTTTTTAGATTCGGGATTAAATGATTACGTATTTAATTGTCAGAATGGATTTTGCATACATATCATGGTGGGCCCCCGCCAAAAATTCAATCCCCCGTACTTCCTCAATTGTAAAGAGAGTTTATATATATATATATATATATATATATATATATATATATATATATATATATATATATATATATATATATGGGGTATGACTCTCGATGTCCACTTGAACTTTAGATTTATGTAATTATTTTTGGCGTGCCATAAAACGATCTCTACAAATGGTTGGACAGTATGGATACAACACATGCATCATAGTGGGGTCCTCAGAACTTGGTGACGTAACTTCAGTAGCGATTTTGCTACTGACCTTGTCAGTATCTAATCCGCTTCCGCGCTGAGCTGGAGCCAGGATGGCATTCACTAACCACAGTGGCCCCAACACTGCTCGAATGAATGGATAGTACGCAATCATTGGAGGAATGCTCACCTGCGCACCTTCTTGCGTGAGCATTCCTCTATTATATTCTTCTAATATATGTATCTGTTACATCCATCAATTGCTGGAACAAGTGGGACCCACCTCTCTGTTTCTTAGCCGTTCATTTGGTTGTCTTCATCATGGGATGGACCATCGTGCCCTAATTTCTCCCCTAATAAATGATCGTAATTATTCTATCTGTGGCTTGCAAATGGGCATTTATAGCCAACGCTCCAAATTCCATGTGAAAAGTATGGGCCCAATCAGACGGTTCGGATCATCGAAAGGATGTGTATTTTTGGGGCATCTCCCATCCACATAGAACCCCCACCATACGAACGGCTTGGATTACCAAAAGGTGGGTAGCCACCCACGCAAATTGCTGATCAAAAACCGTCAGTCAGGTCTAAATGGGGTTATTATCGTATTTTGAAGGTTCCCACACGTCCCAGGGATTTACACGCAAGAACAGATCGATGCCTGGAAGAAGGTGGTGGAAGCTGTCCACGCCAAGGGAAGTGTCATTTTCTGCCAACTATGGCACGTGGGCCGTGCATCTAACCAAGGTAATGGGTCCCACACACTACAACTTTAATTATAAGGGACGTGGAAAGTTTTTTATAGCTATCAGATCAAGGACGTGGATTCGACGGATCAGATCGGGGAAACAACGAATACCGGTAGATTCATGATGGGATGGAGTATGATTGGCTGACATGCTCTCTGGAATTTCCTGCAACGATAAGTTAAGTGGGGCCCACCGTGATGTGTATGGGAAATCCAATACGTCCATCAGTTTTTGCAAGATCGTGTTAAATAGTGTGGATAAAAAAACAACCACAATGGTTAGAGGTGGGCATCGAGTCGATTCAAACCGAGTTAAGGCTGACCCGACTCGATTCGGTTTTGAAATAGGCTTGACCCGAACACGACCTGACTCGGTACCGAGTCCAGCATGCCTAACCCAATATGAGTCCGGGTCTGGCCTGAACTATTCCGGACTAAGTTTGACTTGATCATAAGTACTGATTCGAGTCGAGTCTTAAAATAATATGAGAAAATAAATGAATGAAGTAGATATACAACGCATAGATCAAGGTGGGCCCACGATGAGGATCCTACGGACATCACTCATCCCATGGGTCGCAGCTAATATTCCTTGCTAAACAAGCAGATTTTGTAAATATTTTTTTAATCTTATAAAATTGCGGTGAAATAACATGGCTTAATTAAATTTTAGAAGAAAGTAATTGAAGGCGGATTAGCTACCAATAGGTTGAGTAGCTAGACTCACAACTGAAGTGACGCTACCAAGTTCCGTGGAGCCCACCATGATGTATGTGTTGTATCCACATTGTCCATCCATTCGGAGAGATCATTTTAGGGCATGATCCAAAGAATGAGGCAGGTCCAAAGGTGGAGTGGACCCCACCACAGAAAATAGTGAGAAGAGTGACATCCACCGTTGAAGCCTTCCTAAGGTATACCGTGATTTTTATTTGAGATTCAACTTGTTCATAAGTTAACACAAACATTAAAGAAGCGGAAACATAAATATCAGTTTGATCGAAAACTTTTGTGGCCCTTAGAAGTTTTTAATGGTGAGTGTACTCTCTTCACGTTTTCTATGGTGGGGTCCACTCGAGTTTTGGATCTAATTCATTCTTGGGCTCATGCCCTAAAATGATTTCTACAAATGGATGGATGGTGTGGATACAAAATATACATCATGGTGGGACTGACATAACTAGGTGATGTCACTTTTTTTTCTTGTTTTTTTACAAGCACTCACGCTGGTGGAATTTCACCACCTATGGGTACTCAAACCCTTGATCGGGGGTTGAAACTCCTAAGAGTCTACCACCCCAGCAAGAGCAAGGACCCACTAGGTGATGTCACTTTAGTGTCGAGTCTCGCTACTAAACCTGTGCACTTAATCCTCAAATGGAAACTTAAATAAAAACCACGGTGCACCTTAAGTTAACACAAACATTAAAGAAGGGAAAACACAAATATCAGCTTGATCGAAAACTTTTGTGACCCTTAGGAAGTTTTCAATGATGGGCATGACTCTCTCCACTGTTTTCTATGGTGGGGTCCACTTGAGTTTTGGATCTGATTCATTCTTTGGCTCATGCCCTAGAATGATCTCTCCAAATGGATGGATGGTGTGGATACAAAACATACATCATAGTGGGACCCACGTAATCAAGTGACGTCACTTTAGTAGCGAGTCTCCCTGCTCAACTCATGCACTCCCCGGATGGAAGGAAGCCGATTGCCCAATGAGTAACTCATTACGCTTAGTGGGTAAACTCTGAGGGGTCCACCATGATTTATGTATTTTATCCGCTGTGTCCATCAATTTTAGGAGATAATTTTAAGGCTTGATATAAAAAATTAAAGCATACGCAATGTTCAAATGGACCACACCATAGGAAACCGTTGAATTGAATGTTTACCGTTGAAAATTTCATAGGGGCTACAAAAGTTTTGGATCGTTCTTGTATTTGTGTTTTCCCTTCCTCGATTGCGTGGGACCCACCTACTACATGATGTCAGAACTCTATAGGGGTCCACCATGATGTATATTTTGTATCCACCCCGTCCATCCGTTTTTCCATATCATCATTGTAAGGAAGGAGACTAAAATTGATCTATATCCAAATCTCAAATGGACCACACCACAGGAAACAGGGGGAATAATGATGTCGACGGTTGAAACGTTACTAGGGCTTAAGGTGATGTTTATTTGTCATCCAACCTGTTCATAAAATTACACAGACGCCGATGAAGAGAAACCACTAGTGTCAGCTTGTTCCAAACTTCTGTGGCCCTCAAAAAGTTTTCAACGGTGAGCATTAAACTCCCGCTGGTCTACATGTGCTTTGTATATCTTGGGCTCCTCCCAGAAAATGAGCTGGAAAAACGGATGAACGGCTCAGATAAAATACATAGATCACGGTTGGCCCCACAGAGTCCTGACATAATGTACTTGGGGCACCACGCGGCTAAGCCCCCCTACACGCAGTCAACCTCTCACAGGATATCGTCAGAGAGAGATACGCGAGTCCACTTTCCCTTCGCTGGTCTAACACAGACGGCCGCGTTGCCGATGCGCCTCTGGTTTATTCTTCGGTTTCTGTCAGACGCGTCCCAAACTCGCCTAGCACTGGACAGTCGTACACGCCAGGATAGTTTTGCAGCTGGGTTGGGTCAGGTGGGGTTGAGTTTCAACCCCAACCCGGCCAACCCAAGGCGTTGAATGCTCAATCCTGAGTTTGATCTGATTTGGGTCAGGTTCCCATCTGAAACTACTAAACCAATTATAAAATCAAATATCTAACCATATAGCACCATTAGGCCACTCATCATGTGGCTCTGGCGTTCATGGACTCGTTGATGCAGTTTTCCAGTGGATTTAATGTACGGGCCTTCCCTGGACCGTAGAGGTAGAAAAGAGAGACAAAGGAGGCCCTAGTTATCACAGGGACTCTCCGATGCCTAAGTCAAGGTGGAGGTCTTTAAGAAGGGAATAAGATCTTCCAAAAAGTTTTCTACGTACCTTTGATGATAGATGGTGCCTTATTTACAGGAGATTTTGTATATTAATCTCGTTGGACTCTTCCTTAATTTTGCGGCTGTAATCTAAGATTTCTGTATGATGAGAGATTCCCAAAATTATCGAGATCTGATATTATTCGTCAGAGATCTCAAAAGATCCCCCGAGATGTTAGGAGATTAATCGAATCTTCTAGGTTGGCCTTGGGTCAGCCTCGAGGCAGGACTAGAGTGAGTCCCGACTCTTCTTACGAATCAGCCTTGCTATCCATGAACCACTTAAGAGTATTGTTGATCTGTAACCGTGCGGCTCTTGACCCATGGTCGATCCATAATCGACTTATTGCCAAGCTATAGTCGATCCTTAGCTGACTATCGGCTGAGATGTGGTCGATCATCCATAATCGACCTATTACCGACATATGGGCTAGGTTGGAAGTACATGGCTATTAAAAGAGCTCTTTGAGTGTCCTTAAGGTTGCATCAACTTCCTTGGAGGCTTCGCTCTTTGGACATATATGCCTTGTTAGGCTCGGTGCTCGATAGGCCTGAGCTATTTCAGTAGAGTTGATCCATTCCATAAGTCGACTTGTCTATTTTTCCCCCAACAGGACTCATGAACCTTATTTTCTATGCATGAATGTCCTATATAGCTTTAAGTCCATAGCTTAGCTTGGACTTGATACCTACAGGAAAAGGAACAGTATTGGACTGTTTCCCACGTAACGTAGGCCTCCCAACAGGTAACTGGGCATATTTGGACAGTCTAATTAAATGGTTTGGAATTGCATTAGATGAAATTAACTTCATTATTGTACGATGATTACATGTCTGGAAATATCATGGTATTTTCACTTGTCCAATCTCATGTTGGGAATTAAATTCTTCCCTTACCAAAAAAAAAAAAAAAAAAATTGTATTAAGTGAAGCTTGCATTTGGTGGATATGGAATTATAGCTAACTGATCACATTTTACAGCTGATGCTGGTCGGCTAAACACGTATGCAACTTGAATGTCACATGTAAAAGACATGTAGATAGACAATGTAGATAAAACATACGCATCAACATGGACCCACAGATGTAGCGGATATTGAAATCCGGCAGAAATCCTATAGTATTTACTATTAGTTCTAGTGACACAATACTATGATTAATTCAATCCTTCCCATCGTGATGTAGATCGGGTTGCGGAATGCGTGTGAGAAAACCAGGCAAATCATCATGTGGGAATTCCATTTACAAAAAGCAATGGACCTCTTTTCAAATTTTTATTTTTATTTTTATTTATTTATTTATTTTGAATTCTTTAGAATGGTCCGCATTGATATGATGGCTTGATGAACAGGCTGACAGGATTTGTGGTCAGGTCATCTATATGTAGGGGAGCACTTGATACACATCTCTGATTTAGCAAATCTCCATGCACTGTGATCAGGATCATTTACTAGAGAAGCGACGGCAGGGATTTACCATGTACCATGGTTTAAAAATTATATTGGATGTGGAACATCAAGCGGAACCGTTCAACTAAGACCTGTCGATTGGTATGGCTACGCCACGTCATCTCTGAGGCAATAAATGACAATCTTCACTTCTCAAATCCAAATATCCAATAGATGGTAGGGATCTTAAAAGCTAAGGGTTTGGTTTTGACGGGCCCAAGGTCTGTCCAAGCCCATCCTGTAAAGTAAAACTTAGGCCCAAGCACATGCAAGGCTAGAACTAAAGCTCAGCCCATGATGATTACACACCTCCTAAGCCCGATCCTCGCCACCCACTTTTGTTAAAGAAATGGATTGCTCATTAAGTGTGCCCATCATTCATATTATATGGTAAAAATGCCTTTGAAATCTTAAATGAGCTCGGTCCTGGTTTCAAAACTCGTGGTAAGACTCACGAGTTTCAACACCAGGTCAATGTCAATGGTTCGAGTAACCATAGGTGGTGAAATCCCACTACAGCGTGCTGTGAATAAAAATAATTCCTAAATGAGTTGGGCCGATTCCTGAATACCCAGCAAGCCATGGCCGCATTCACCTCTAATGGGTTGGGTGGAGTTGGCCTATCCCATTCCTGGTTTCTTAAGCCTTGGGCCTGGCCTGGCCCAAGCACTAATAGGGAAAAAGGCCGTTCCCCCCAAATTCCTCCGGCTAATGAAAAGAGTGAAATGGTTAAGAGTATATATAAAATTAGTCCAATATAAGAAATTTATATGGCGTGACTTGGGTGAGACCACGAAACCTACGAAGTGGGTGTGACCCCAACGTGTCACGCAAGAATTGATCCAGCTAGGTGGGTATCGTGCGAGAGGAAGGCCTGGCTTCAGGCTCCCTCCCTCCCTTGGTCCAGCAGTGGAGTGGCAGCAGGAGTGACACCGGGTGTTGGGTTTGTTTGGATTACAATCTAATCGACCGATTTGGAGAAATCTAGTGTTAGGTTTGGTTGGATTACAAAAAAAAAAAAGTAGAAAAGAAAGAAAGAGAGAAAGTGGTCAGTGAGCTTTTGTAAGCACGCATACAAGTAACTAATGGGCTACTCCTGTGATGGTTCTCCACCATTTTGAAAACGGTTGTGATTCACGTGGCCTACTATTATGTCCATCCAGACCATGCAAAAGTATGCAAAATATTGTGCATGGATCATAGCTTTAAGATCACACTAATCAAGAAATCTTAACTATGCAATTGATAAATAAAAAAGAATAAAGAAAAAGTAAAATGGTGATTGATCTGAATTCCAAGGATGCAACAGATGATTACTGTTCAATTTCCTTCAAAATTTTTGCCCCTGGTTTCTTTATGCATGTCAATGCCAAGTATACAAAAAGCCATAACTTGCTTGAAACTAACAAACTAAAGCTACAGCCTGAGCAGCATCTTGCCTCTTTATTACTCTTTTGTACTGCCTGCAAAAACTAGAAGAAACTGCCCGATCTAGGTATTGAAGAAATTCATTTCTCTATAGTTCTCAAGAACATACCTTACTCTACTATAGAATAAACCGTGAAGAGGGCACCGCAGCCAAAAAAAAAAAAAAAGCATCATATAAAAGCAAGAGTGTAATAAAACATTTCTAGCATTAAGTAGAAGAATATTAATGTTAAAAATTACCTGCTATATACTGGAGATGGGCAGTTACACATGCCATGTCAACTGGTTCAATCATCTTGAGGACAAAATAAATCTTATATAAGTTATGTTGCAAGGGAATCATGACACTTACAAGATTAAAATAATCACAATGAAGAGTCGTTATGTTCTAGGAGAAACAAGAACAAGTTTATCAACCTGTACGAAAATTATACATCATAAGAAATGAACATTCCCATTTCCCCAATGAAAGTCTAACTAGGCACTGAAACAAGCTGATCTTATTCGTTCAAGTTGCAATTTACTAGGAGGCTCTGTAAATTTCCCTGTACCAGTAGACATATTGTAGGCTAGTTCAGAATCACACCAGCTTTCCAAAATTCACCTGAAAATAGGTACAAAACCGAATCTGGATAATCCAATATTTGATTCATCAATTAATCTCCTGCGGCATCAATAAGTTGAACCACCCATTACATGTGCAAGGCTTTATGAAAGCTTCTTGAATTTAGTGGCTCCTTTGAACTAACAGGCTTCTAAATTTAGGAACCCATTTAGGTGAATCCCCTAGTATTACAATCTTTTCATGTGTTGTATGAGATTCAACTAACATCCCATCACCTTGGTCACCTCAATAGAATTAATATTGCATGTAAGTTATTTGATCTTAGAATTAAAGCACTGACAAGCATCGGTATCAATGATTGGTAGAGCAAAAGCGTAGCAGCTTCAAGCATATGCGAGCTTTGAATAAGCAACTCAAGAATGTTCTAAAAATAGAGCTCAATCCGACAAGTAAGTTGTCAAGTGTAAGTTCATGTACTCTTTTTCATTATGTAAAATTAAGGGTAAGAGTATGTAACCCAAACTCGAATAGATTCTTGTATATAACTTAGGTTCTTGTGTAGGACATAGGCTCTTATATATGGCTGAATTCACCAGACACATGTGCGTACATGTTAGTTTCTGTGGAAGCCTTCGGCGGGAATAAACGTAGGTCCTTGGATTAGGACAAAGATTGTTGGTTAGCCGATAGAAAATCAACTAAGTATCTGAGTGAGCCTCCAGTGGGAGTATATATTATATTCTTGTGTAGTATTTAGGTCCTTTTGTAGAGTTGTAAAGGTTGGAGGTGAACATATTAAAAACATATAATAGTGAATATTAGCACAGTCAAGAAGAGTGTGTCTATCGGGATTAGATTAGGGAAACCGAACCACTATAAATGCTTGTGTTTGTGATTGTGAATTGGGGGCATCTCTATCATTGCTTATATATTTGATTAGTTAAATCATTTGAATGCTTGAATTAGATTATATGCTACGTACTTAACTTATAATACACACATAAGCTCACTATCTTTATAAACTAGTTGTTTCATTAGCATATCTCATGTATTCTATATGATTGGACTCACTATGACTTGGAAACTTAAGTATTAATTGCCTTACTTGTTTAAATTGGTGAATTAATTTAGTTTGGCAATTATGCTTTAATAGGCATTGTTTGGGAAAAATATGACAAATCCGGATGAAATGGCGACTTAGAAAATCGCGACCATCTTAGGAGGAAGATGGTCGGGTAATTCACTCAGGAGAGGAAGACTCAGATTTTGTCTAAGTTCGCCTCAGTTAAGACCGAGGCAACCGAACCTTTTTACTCATCCTCAGCCTCCCCTTCTTCAATCACCGATTTACCGGTTCTCTCCGATCTCCGTGGAGGAACCGACTCAGTGGTTTCCTCAAATTCTTCATCCTCTAGGTCATCCCCAGGAAAATAAGGGGTAGGTTTGCCATGGGCAATAATCAGGCCAGAGGGACTCGCCTGAACAGGATGCTCTGCTGAAATTTTAAACACTCGTTTAGAGTACTGGAAGGCCTCATTATCGCCTATCGCCATCTCCATTAGTAATGAGGGCGATTCCGAGACATTCCAGAGATGTCTCGTTTTGTCCTCATCACCGAAAATTCCCTCCCGGGGACTTGAAGAATGCATTGTCATTAAAGAGTTAAAAGGAAAGGGGGAGAGAGAACTCACCAGAGAGGCGAAAAGCACAGACAAGGAAGCAAAGGGAAAAGGGGATATGAAAATGGCGGAGAAAATGGAACAGGAGAAATCGAATGAAGAAGGAGCAGGCGGGCGAAAATGAGAAAATGAATCACGCTTCTCTTTTTATTGCCCTGCCATGTGGCAGATGTATTTAAGGAGGAGTCGAATCGACGCCTATTTCGACTCCCCCGCCCGACACGGACGCACGCCGAATGACGCAAGTAATGCCCTCGCCACGTGCCCGACGCCCATAAGCGAACGAAACGTTCTGACGGTTGTCCGCTAGTGCGACCTCGAACAACGAACTGATGTACGTTAAGAGCGACACAAGAAGTATTAAATGCTCCATCATAACCTCGATCTCCAGGGTATACCGATTTAAAAACTCGTTACTTTTTAGTGTCGACATAGCTAACACAAGGAGTAGGGGGCTTACTATTGGGGAAAACTATGACAAGTCCGGAGACTCGGTTGTGGAATGGACCAACTCTACTGACATTGCCCAGGATATCCGAGGCAACAAGCCCGACCGAGGCAAGTGAACTAAAAGCCTAAAGGAGAGACTTAGCTCGGATTGCAGGGGATGGACCTCGACCGAGACTCATAAAGTCATGAGCCATAGGCGGAGCATATAAAGTGCATGAAGTTGACTCTGTAAACGAGGCAGTGATATCCAAAGAGGCTTATTAAGGCCCAAAGCTTAGAAGCCACTGGACTAAGTATAAAACCGACTCAAATTAGGTCGGTTACATAATAGGCTATCGGATTAAGAAAGGATATCGCTATGGATCGGCTCCATTTCATCCGATAGATGGCGAGCGACTTGATCCTTAAAGCCAGCCAAGATTAACTTATCATCAGAGTTAGTCAGAACTAGGCCGAGCAAGGAGAAGACGACGCAAACGTTGTCCCGAGAATCTCGTAAGAGGATCCCCGATTCCAAAGATCTCGGGATCGGATGGAGACAAAAAACGGATTAAAATCAAATATCCGAGAAATCAGGAGAAGAATCCCTGCACGCTGAGGCCTTCTCATCCCTATAAATACAAGAAACCTTCAAGGTGAAAGGTACACAGAAAATACTTTAAAACCTCCTCCTTTCTTCTGGCCCAGTCACTGACTTAAGCATCGGAGGTTCCCCGACTCTAGCCAGGGTCCCCTTTTTTCATCTTTCGCAGGTGACGACCGGAGGAGGGGCGTCAAGTTTTTTGCATCAACAGGCATAATTTTAATTAGTCTTATTTACCTCCATTCGAGGACATAATCATTCATTTGTTTGTTCCACCAAGCTTCCACACGCATAGCCCATGGCCCTATCACGCGTAATTTCCATTATAAACTACTATTCACCTAGCGTATGAGCATAGGTAGACAATTCCTAGCTAGGACTATAATCTTCTTTAGATTCAAGACATAGGCACAGATAGAAGGGAATTAAAGCTACGAGTTACAATTAAGCCGGTCTAGCTTATAGTAGGGATGGATAGATTTCACACTAATGAGTGGTGGAGATGATGATAAGTATTCTGGAAGACTAGATAAGCAGCATTGCACTAGATTGATTGATTATTTTGATATGTTGTTGGGTTTTGAATTGATGTTGGATACCTTACTTTAAACTCTCATTTACTAATTATAAGCCCTTGAACGATGTTGCGAGAATAACTGATGCTTACATGGCGACCTCACATACTATCAACCAAATGCATTCTCATCATGATAATAAGTTATTGGACGTGCATCGACGTTAATGTAGTCCTAACGGTTTCTCATCCTTATTCAAAGAATACCCGAGTGCCACGTGTCTTTGAGGATTTGCTCATTAATAAGTTATTTTCCTTATATTTGAGGCATGCTATGAAGATATCATCCTTGCACAAGGCTACTTTTTCTACTATTAATTAAAAAAAAGTCAAATCTTGTCCAACCAGGTGCATCTTAGACTCCAATCAGCAACATCAAAGATCCTCTGTTATCCGGTAAACGGACGCGGATTGTGTCCTACCCCCGCTCGGACGGGGGCAGGGCTCTGTGGAGCCCACCGTGATGTAACTGTTTCATCCCGCCGTCCAACAAAATTTTCAGAAAATTTTAATATGTGAACCAAAAAATGAGGCAGGTCCAAAGCTTGAGTGGACCACAAAGTGGGGATTGAACGTCCACCATTAAAAGCTTCTTGGGAGCCAGAGAAGCTTCGGATCAAGCTGATATTTGTGTTTTCACTTCAACCACGTCTATGTGACCTTATGAATAGGTTTTATGGTAAAAAAAACACCACGTGGGCCCTTAGAAAGGTTTCAACGGTGGGTGTCATATCAGTGCAGGTTCCTTTGGTGTGGTCCACTCAAGTCTCGAACCTGCCTCATTTTTTGGTTCACATATTAAATTTTCTGAAAAATTCATTGGACGGCGGGATGAAACAGTTACATCACGGTGGGGCTCCACAGAGCCCTCGTCCCTGGTAAACAGGGATTTCCGTTACCCTAATGGTTTGGCGTCCGAAGCTCTTTTTTTTCTTTTTTTTCTTTTTTTTTATAGTGAGTGGTGACGTGGACCAATGAGGATTAGGGTATCACGAAATCCCTGTTGACCAGATAACAGAGGATCCAGACTCCAAAGATCTATAATTGTTAGAGCAAACGAAGATTACGTGAAAATCACACAGTAGCCACTCAGTCTACACACCGCACGATTCACTGTGTGCATCAGCAAAGTGTTGTTTCTCTGTTTTCCTTTTTAATCGAGAGTTTTCTCCAAGCAAGCATATCCACAAATTTGTAATTAAAAAAAAAAAAAAACAGTCAATATGGATAACCGATTCGCGAATTGGTACAGAAAATTTCATAGCATGGAGTACAAATATTTAGTACAAGGCCCCAACATAACGGACTCAGATGGCAAAATTAGATCGATAATCCCAACCGTTAGATCAATGGATTTATGGGCTTTCCCTATTTTGTCAATGACAGCGCCACCAACCGAATGGAAAGGATCCTCATCAAGGTGCAATTTTCACGCCATGGCACATTAATGGGGATTGCAGGACCTAATAAAAGGAAAGGAAGATCTGAAATAGCTCAAAATATATCTTTCAACCAAAATGTAGTAACTAACTTCTGTAACCGTAAGGCACAGGAATCCCAATTGCAATCCCATCACAACGCTTCTCCCCCACCAACGGTGGCTTCGGCTGTTGGATGTATTCCGGGCCCACCATCCTAATCGACAAATTGACAATCCCGTTTGGCCCTCCATCTCGTTCTAGCAATCGGTAACTAAGGAAGTGAATCTGACAAGCTGGAACGTAGTCTTCTATGATATCCGATATGGGAATATTCACGCTCCCGACTTTCTTCAATCCCGTGAGCCTCTTGCAATGTACCTCGACAGCGATCGACCGAGCATTAGGCGGCAATGCCAGTTGGAGCTTCTCATTCCACGAGGGGTAGCTTCCGCCATCGCGATCGATGCTGGTGGATCGGTGGTTCTGGGAGTCGGTTCGGACGATCAGGAAAGCGTTATTCTTGATGGGACGGCTGGCAATTCGTAGGCCCTCAGCAGAGATGGCTGTGATCTCAATAGAGCGAGCTTTCTCCATGTTTCCTTGGGTGGGTGGGTGGGTGGGTGGGTGGGTGGGGGTGGGGGTGGGGGTGTTGAGATTTATGATGGATGGAATGTGATGAGAACGAGTGTGTAGAAGAGACGACGTACTTTCGTAAGTGGAACACGGTTAGATCTGGGATCGCGGCTAATCCGCGTTTCTAGAAAGTTGTAACCACAACGGCATCTGCGGTGACGATAGTCCGCACACTACCCTGTTATTGTGGCCAGGAATCCAGCCAATACGTGGGTCGTGTTGATGTGCATGTTAATCAGAACCGTCCGTTTGGTCTGGGCCGCAGAGAATGGTTTGACTGATTCCCCACGTGAAAGTGATCATCAATCTGAAGGATTGGATTTGAGACGTGCATAAATCAAGATGACTGGTGTTGAACTGGACAAGTGCTGGTGAGTGTACAGGTGGGCCAAAGCATGTTTCCTTTCGTCAAAGGAACATCGTGTATGGGTACTTTGCGAGTTTTGCAAAGCTTGCATGGAAATTTTACAAGCCATTACACAGATGTAAGTGAAATCCAAGCCATTGTATTTGGTTGGTCAAACGGTAAAAGAATGGATGGTTTAAAATAACGTGGCAATGCTTTAGAAGGAATGTCCATGTGTTGCCTTCTTGAGTGCACTGGCCTAAACCGTAGGGTTAGGTCAGCTGAATGGTGGGGATGGGGGTCGCATGATGCACGGCCCAGATGCCATTCCTGATGGCAGGGGTGCCCACAAACCTCATCAACGTTTTGGTGGATTCGTGTACCCGCGGACTATGTTAAGATAAACTGGAACTTCTTGGAACCGATGGACGAGCCAAATAGTGTCGATTAAGACAACGTTGTCCAAATCTATTAAAGCGATCGAGGTAATTTCTCCGTTCCAGAGGGTGATTGTCGATAGGAAAGGTTGGTGCGGCTCCGGCATCACCCAAGACGGTGCATCCCATACGGTGGGGCCCATCTTGATGTATACGTTGTATATCCACGCCGTCAATCCGTTTTATAATATTATTTTATGGCATGATCCCAAAAATGAAGTAGGTCTAAATTTCAAGTGGAACATACTATAAGAAACAGTGGTGGTTGTACAATCCACCATTAAAAACTTCTTAGGGCCGACGGTAATGTTTCTGTAATATTTTATTTTTCATCCAACCTATTGATAAGGTCGAATAAATCTGGATGAAGAGGGAAAACAAATATCAGATTGATCCAAAACATTTGTGGCCAATAAGTAGGTTTTAATGGTCAATCACCGCTGTTTCTTATTTTGTGGTCCGCCTGAGACTTGCATATACTTTATTTTTTGAATCATGTAATAAAATATTCTGTAAAAACGGATGGACAGAGTGGATATAAAATACATACATAAAAATGGGCCCCGCTGTAAGTTCGCACCGTCTTCGGTGAGGCCGGGCGGGGCCGCACCTAGTCCGCTGGCGGACGCGGACGTACGTGGGGACAACACCACGTCACACGGATTGCACGCGGCCCAAACGCGGCTGGGTGCCGCTTCGGTGGTTCCCGGATCCACCGATGTCGGTTGGATCCCTGTGCTCCCCTTGATTTACGTGCCTTACATCCACGCCATTCATCAGTTTTGATAGCTCATTTTAAGACATTATCCAAAAAATAAAAGATTTAAATCTTAGGCTGACTACAGCACAAGAAACAGTGGTGATCAAATACCCACCATTAAAAAAGTCTTGGGGCCACCTGAATATTTCTTTTCCATTCAACCTGTTGAGTGTTGATAAGGTCGCAAAGACTCCACATACAAATATCATCTTGATCCAAAACAATTTGGCCCATGATAAGTTTTTAATGATCAATCAGCTCTATTTCCTGTAGTGTGGTCCACTTGAGACATGGATCTGCTTTATTTTTGGAATCATTCAATAAAAGGATCTTTTAAAATATGGATGGATGGCATGGATGTAAGGAAAATAAATTAAGTTGGGTACCACAGTCAGGGATCAACCCATGGAGCCCGCCTCGGTGGATCCACCGATTCCGCGCCCGACGCGGCTGGGGTATTATTACCGGACGCGGATTATACGGTGTTGCCGACACGGACACGGATTGCGTCCTACCCACGCGGGGATGGGCAAAGCTCTGTGGGCCCATGGTATGTAAGTGTTTTATCCACGCCGTTCCTAGATTTTATCAGATTATTTTAATGCATGAGCCTAAAAATGATGCAGGTCCACAGCTCTAGTGGACCACACCAAAGGAAGCTGCACTGATAATGACACCCACCGTTGAAACCTTTCTAAGGCCAACGTGATTTTTTTTTAACCATCCAACCTATTCATAAGGTCATGTATATGTATATTAAGTGAAAATACGATATTCTTTTTTTACCATCCAACCTATTCATAATGTCTTGTAGATGTAAATTAAGTGAAAAAACAGAGATGTTTTTTTTTTTTTTTTTTTTTTTTTTTTTTTTTCGCGTAACCTATTCATAAGGTCATGTAGAAGTAAATTAAATGAAAACACAGACATTAGCTTGATCCGAAACTTCTCCAGCTCTCAAGAAGTTTTTAATGGTAAAAGTTCAATCCCCACTTTGTGGTCGATTTAATCCTTAGACCTGCCTAGTTTTTGGGTTCATAACTTCAAATGATCTTGTAAAAGTGTTGAACGGCGTGGATAAAACGCTTACAACACGGTAGGCCCCACAGGGCCCTGCCCGGGGTAGACGCAATCCGCGTGCTGCTGGCACCACCTCCGTGGTACGTGATGTTCTAGGCGCTGTGAGGCCCACCATGATGTATCTGTTTTATATCCATGCCGTCCATCTTGAAACATCCGTTGGGCAACAGAAGTTTTGGATCAGGCTAATATTTTCATGTTTTCACTTCATCCCAGTATTAACATTACGTTGGACCCCAAAGAGGCTCAACGGTAGGCATTTCCTTACCCACTCTATCTTTTGGTGCACCACACTTGATCAGATATGCCTTATTTTTAGCTCATGTTAGGTCCTAACGTGATATGTCAAAACGGATGGCTGAGGTGGATTTCCCCCAGACCTGGAGGTGGGCCCCACCTAGCTTCTGAGTGCAATAACTTCCGGCCAAAGGATTTCCCAGCCAATCGGCGTCCCATCATTGCGTTATTTGATCAGGACCCGACTTCAAACCAACCTGGACTCGGCTTGAAACCAGGTGTCCAAACACTATAAAAATGGATACCATATGATATGGGTCCCCAGACTCGTCCGGGTCCTCAAAAGCGATCCAGGAACTGAAGAGATCCGTACCCTGTACTCTAGGACCCAACACAGACCCGTTTGCATCCCTTTTACTTCTGGGCTCCTGCTTGATACTGGTTGGGCTGAGATCTGTAATATATAGGACCCTGGATTGGAGCAGCCCAGATTATATATGTATCGGGCTTATGAAGTTTTTTAGACTGTTATATTAAGGACCGGTTCAGGCCTAGGAGTGAGCCCGTTCTGCCTTTAATGATTGGGCTTGGTCCTGAAATTGAAAGTCTGATAGTGATACGGGCCATTTTACTCGGTCCTAAGCTTGATTAAAAAGGCCATTCGACCCAGCTGGCTACGCCATTTTGACCATCCATTTCCAATTTCCAGCCATGGTCCACCCGTGTGGTGACCCTTTGGCTCAGCGACGTGGATCACAGTAAACACATGCTACATATAGCATGTACATGGGATGAAAGCAACGGCTGGCCATCTATGATTAATATGTTTGGATCATCCAAATACCGTGGTTTTTGGTCGAAGTCTATTCTCTATTTGGACGACCAATATTCTACATTCAAATTAGATATGTGGCTTGATGAGAGGCGGGCTTGATTATAGAATGTGGGTTGTGCTGGGTCCTACGCATCCTATTGGTGAGAGTGGGGAGCTGGTTAGTGGACTTTGAAAATTCTCTAAAGTGAAATGATACTTTTACCCTTTCCACTTGGGCTTGCATCTACAGCGTAGTAGTTTAAAACTCGATTTGACTCGGTAGCCAATCGAGTTTGGTTGATTTGAGACTTGATTCAACTCAACTCGATACCATCTGAGTTGGGTTTACCTGATGACTCAACTCGATATTTGATCATTAAATCAGATGAGAGTGTCTTGACTCGATAGTGAGCTGGGTTGACCGAAGACTTGATTCAACTCAACTGGATGCCAGCTGAGTCAGGTTCAATTGATGAGTCGATTCAACCCAACTCCATATTTAATAACTAAACTAGATGAAAGTTTTTAAAAAGGCACAGTTGCCCTACGTACAACTAGCCTGCAATCTGTGGACACTGGCGGAGGTTTCCTCCCGAGGAGGGCTGCCCCTGGGGTCCGGGTTAGACTGTTTGATTGGTTTGATTACGTCATTGTTCCACGCACAACTAGTCTCCAATTTATGGATGCTGGCAAGAGGTTTTTCCCCCATGGGTTGTCTCCTAAGGGTCTGGATGGTATCCTAAGGGTCTGGATAGTATCGTTTAATTGGTTGCATGAGTAGAGTAGAACAATGGATATATATATATATATATATATATATATATATATATATATATATATATATAATGTATGCTTAATTGATATGGGCAATAGCATGTGAAGGTTCAGATCCAAAGCCTAAATTTGAAGTCTATACAGATTCAGTGAAACCCATAGTTAAGACCTCCATACCCGAATCTCACAAAGGGAGTTGAGAAGAAAAGGTTAATAATTTTCTATGCTTGGTTGATAAAGGCAATAACGTATGAAGGCCAAGATCCAAATTCTATCTAGATCTGATGAAACCCATATCTAAGACGTCCATATTCAAACATCGCGAAGGGATTGTGAAGAGAATTTAATAATTATACGCATACCGTTCGTAATACCTCATGCAACATACTCATATCCATCTATTGATTCGACTCACCACTAGCAAAAGAGAATGTTTTAGAATCAACAGTTGGAAAGAATCCGTGGAATCGCCTAGAGATCAGGAAAATCGAAGAATTCTCTTAAATGACTCTTCGATAGATTTTGGATAAGGGTTTTGATTACGGACGTATGTTAAACACGGTCTCTACTTTGCCAGGTTGTACACTTTTAAAGGGAATTCAAGAAACTTCCAATACAATATAAGATTTAGATGTCTAAATTGTAAGAGATAAACTGAAAATGAAATGAAAAAGGCAGCAAATGATTTTTCAACGAAAATAGAAAAAATAAAAATAATGTGGAGTTTTTTATTTCTCATTTAAATCACGTATTTTGACATTGAAGTTCCTTAAGAGAAATGAGTGTAGAGCATACTTTACGTGATGTCAAAGCAGTTCCTATTACCTCAGGTGTTCAAACAAAGGGGGTTGGAATGTATAGGCTGAAAAATGATAAATTGAAAATATAACATTGACTTTGAAGTTGAAATATACTAAAAAAGATTGAAGGAATAGAAGAGACCGAGAGAACAAGAGTTCTCTCTGTCGGCTCTCTCTCTCTCTCTCTCTCTCTCTCCTCTCTCCCTCTCACCTCTCCTCTCATCTCATATCCTCTCATTTTCTCTCTCCGCTCTCTCTCTTATCTCTCTCTCCTCTCGTCTCTCACTCTCTCTCTCTCTCTCTCTCCCTCTATCCTCTCTCTCTCTCTCTCTCCCCTTCATTGGCTCTCTCTAGCTCCCTCTTCACTTCTCTCGTCCCTCTTTTGTTTTGAAGGTGAGAACACCTTTTTATAGGCATTTCGGGTGTAGGTTCAGACCTCACGAGCATCAGGCTTGAATGCAGAGTTAGGTTCGTGTGAACCATACCATCCCATGAGTCATGGATGGGAATGGATTGGTGGTGCACATGATGGCATCGATCATGGCATGGATGATGGCAAGGATGACATCATGTGTGAGGCTTGTGCGAGCAGAACTGACATGTTAATGAGCGAGTGGACGGGCAGAACCTACGAAAAATGCCAAAATTCGATTTTTCACACGAAGACAGTGGCCTCGGGCTACCGCCTTTACGTAAAAAAAAGGCACTCATAATGGTGCTGGGCTAATCCTGGCTCAATTAATCCAGATCATTGATTGCCTTTCTATGGCAATTTTAACCCTTCAAATTGAAGGGTCACCCAAGTTACAAAGCTAAATAATTACGTTTTGATTATGAGGTGTCTACACCATCACGGTCTACAATTAGCTATATGGACAGTCTCCCTCTGTTAGAATTTTCAATAAGGAACCAGTGATAACGTGACGTGTATTAACCAGATGGGCCTTGCATCAGGTGGGGTTAGAGGTGTACACGAGTCAAGCCGAGCCGAGCTTTGCCCAGCTCGTGCTCCACTCGGACTACTCGAGTCCCAGCTCGTACTCGGCTCGACTTGGCCTTCGAACTCGGAACAACAGCTCGTGCTCCGCTCGGCCAATTTCGAGCCGAGTTTTAATAGATATAGAAATAGAAAAAAAACAAAAACAAATCCCCTTCAATCTCAATCGAAATTCAATCCAACAAAGAACAAAAATGCAACGAAAATTCCCTAATTCCAACTCCAAACGATCACAATCGTCATTTTTTGCATTCTAATATAATCCAAATCCAGAGATAAACGTTCGAAAGCATAACAAGAACCGAAAGATCTTCGCTTTTCAACATTCAATTCATAAGAAAAGAACAAATCCGTCAAAGATCACAATCCCAGACAATCCGAATCCCATAAAAGAGAATGAGAGAGAGAGAGAAATAAAAGGAAACAAAGCGAGCAAAGATCGGAATACAAAAGCAAACATATATACCTGATTTCCGTGTATAAGAGTCGGATCAGGATCTCGTTTTTCTAGGGTTTGGTTTTCCCCAGGAGAGAGAGAGAGAGAGAGAGAGAGAGAGAGAGAGAGAGAGAGAGAGAGAGAGAGAGAGAGAGAGAGAGAGAGAGAGAGAGAGAGAAGGGTATTTTGGGCAATGAAAAGAAAAAGGTGCGGAGAAAGCTGAAAAGATCATCATTTGATTAGGGTGTGTTTGTTTTTGTAGCGTGTGGTGAAATCACTGCGAAATGGGTCATAATGACACAGTATCGAGTCGAGCTGAGTTCGAGTAGTATTCGAGTCGAGTCAAGTCAAGCAGGGGCAAAATCGAATTCGGCTCGAACTCGTTTCGAGCACCAAAAATCAGCTCAACTCAGTTCGAACTCATCGATCCGAGTCGAGTCCGGCGAGCTACCGAGCTAACTCTGCTCGTGTACAGCTCTAGGTGGGGTAGGCTGAGATTGTGCCATCTTGAAATTTTGGTTGATTCTCCACTTAGGTGACACGCACCTGTTTAAGAGAAATGCACTGTTAGAAAATATGATAAAAGGGTCCACATTCAGCATAAATTTGAGTTGATCGAATTTATTTGAGTTGGTAGAATTTATTAATATCCATGCAATTTCCAATGAAGTGAATGGCTTCGGATCCCACCACAAACATATAACTTGTCAGCGTGAGAACCGCGAGGACGTCCACCCGTGGTTTGGCTGGTGACGAGCAACAGCCAGCTAGATCTGTCCGTGTTTTATCCACGACGTACATCCATTTTACCAGCTTATTTTGCCGTACATCCATTTTATCAGCTTATTTTAGGGCAAGATACAAAAAACTACAGATCGAAAGCTCAAGTGGACTGCGCTACTGAAAAAAGCAGGGCTGTCAACGGGCTGAGCCTGCGGTTTGGATTTTTAACTGTTTCGGGCTGGGCCATTGGGCCGGCCCTTTTCAAAATTCTGATTGAATGCTTACAGTAGAAAACTTGGTAGGGTCCACAAAAGTTTTGGATTAAGCTATATTTGTGTTTCCCCTTTATCTAGGCCTATGTGACATTATCAACAGGTTCGATGGCCAATAAACATCACTGTATGCTCTAGTAAGGTTTCAACGGCGGCTGACATCATTCCCGACACTGCTTCCTTTTAATGTAATTCACTCGATCTTTAGATTTGCCTTGTTTTTGGGCTCAGTTCATAAAATCAAATGGAAAAATAAATAGACAACACATTCCCTAGTAAGGTTTCAACGGTGGGGTGCATGGAGCTTTGACACCAGATAGCTAGCCAAGCCGCGTCCGAGACAGCCATTTTCACGAAAATATCAACCTTTATAGCTCACACGAACCTTCTTTCCACAGTACACGTGGCACAAATATATATCAACAGGGACTGTCCAAATAGTGGTCTCTGCAATCTATTGCCCTTATTTCAGACAACATCAGATAATCCTAGCCTTCGTTTTTTTACACTTCTCTATACTCAACTTTGAATGTCAGCTACTTTCTTCTTCTTTTTTTAATGCTACCGTCGTGTCATTTTGAAGACCATCGATCATGTGGATAGGTTAGTAACCATGCTACGCGTACTGCATTGAATTCTGAGCTGCTGCAATGAGATCTACCCTACAAGGCTAGACTATGGGCCCAAGTTTCGAGTCAGACGGCTGAAAAGAATCATCCAGCCAGAGAAAGAAAGATGGCATGGCTTGTCGTGGCAGCTGCAACCGATCGTACATCTTTTCCTTTCAGAAATATTCAGCTTTGAAATGTAAGGTGTGAATGAGAGCACGCTCCTTAAAACTCGCTTCTCACGCTTATACTTTGGCACACGAGTTGAAAATCTAAGCCACTCCCTCACGTGACTGGCGTTCAATCCCTATTGCATTCCATGGTGTTGTCCATCTGAGCTTTAAATTTGCCTGATTTTTTAGCCCATTCTCTAATATGATCTTGAAAAATGGATGGATGGTCCGGATATATCCCATACATCATAATGGGACCCAAAGAATTTGCTGATGTGGATCCACATCTATTACTTGGATTCGCGAAGCGCGAGTGGGCTTCAGACTTCGTATATTTTGAATTTAAGATGAATTTGAAAAGCTGTACAAATTTTAAAATACATTTCTCGTAACTCTTTTCAATACACGTCTTATTTTTCAAAGATTGAAAAACTAATTTTAATCTCATCTCACACTCCTTCTAAATATGACATATCGAATTTCAAAATGGGGTTAGTAATACAACCACATCAAATACAGCTTAATACCATTGTCCAATGAAGCCCTAAACTATCCATGTCCAATGGAAAATAAAATAAAAATAAAAAATTACAGCTAATGAAATAGTGATATGTTGGTTATCCCATTCAATGGTGGGCCCATCTCATAAAACCGTACTGATCATCTGATACCCAAATCCAAAGGCTTTAGAATCCCAAAATGCTAAGGCTTAAGTTCCACATGTCCCAAACCCTCTATTTTACGAGAGCAGAGTGCCTATCGTTGGGTTACTCAAAAATAGTACTTTTGTTAACCTAGAGCTTATTAAGCGAACCTTTGATAAGATCAAACCACTCCATCAGGCACGATGCTTTATCTTCATCACAGAAGATATAAAAATCACCTTAACTTCTGCATTACATTAAGACCATGCCATAGGTAATAGTGTTAGAGTTATGCACCAGAAAATCAGCATGGATCTTGTCATTTGATGACAAGGGCATGATACTGAATATATTATAATACCATAATTAATGTTAGTATGCTTTAAGCATAAGCATGTATAAATATTTGTTAGAGGAGAAGAATTGATCTTTTGATTATCCTGTAAAACTTGAAATTGGATTCAATATGCATGAGCTAACAAAGAGTCGTGGGACATGGATATATCTCATTCTTTCATGAGTAAGATGGAAGTTCTTCACCATTATACTAAACAACAGGTTGGTACTTTTGCCCTATACATCATATCATATGTATGTGTGTAGGTGGCTGCACGTGTGCGTGTATATGTTACGCAAATAGGAGGCCGATTGCCTACTGACAGGATCAGCAGGGAAGTGGCTACTGACAGTGCTCAGTTGGCCTGTGTAATATATATGTGTTTTATCCAAGCCGTCCATCTACTTTTCCAGATCATTATAGATTATGAACCCAAAAATTAGTGAGATCCAAATCTCGAGTGGACCACACCACAAGAAAATGGTGAGATTGAATGCCCACCATTAAAAACTTCCTAGGGTTCACTGTAATGTTTATTTGCCACACAAATATCAAGTTTTGTGAGCCCTAAGAAGTTTTTAATGGTGAGTGTTCAATCACCACTCTTTCCTGTGGTGTGGTCCATATGAGATTTAGGTCTACCTCATTTTTGGGCCCATGCCATAAGATAGTCTAATAAAATGGATGGATGGCGTGGATAGGACATATACATCATGATGGACCCACAGAGCACAGTCAGTAGCCACCTCCCGAGTGACTATCAGTAGGCAGTCCGTGTCCATGCAAAAGTAATTATGGATTGGCCGGCCTAAGTGTTGAATTGACCTTTGTTTTAAGATCAAAACCAAGAAAGGGCGCGCGGCATGTGGTGGAAGATGTGGATTTCATGCATGCTTCGTTGTTTTTCCCATGTTAATAGGTATTTTGTGTTGTGTAAAAATACCACCACTAAAATTTTCTTTGCTAAAAGAATAGAAATTAGGAAATATAAGGCCCGTCTCTGTTCCACTCTCCTCTTGCATTCAGCTTGAGTTTTTTTTTTTTTTCATTGGATAAAAAATACTAATTGCACTCGCTAGAGCACACTTTAATGAGCCCAAGTGCATTAGATTTTATCTGACTCACGTGGAGATCGTAACTTACTAGATTCTATGCAATCCAAAACCAGGTAATCAAATTCAGCTGGTGGGCCAAACATAGGTGAAGAATCTGAACCGTTGGTTGATATCACTAATCCCTCGTGGGCACCATTTTAAGATACAGAATCAAATTTGGAATTGGGTGATGAGCGGGCATCATCTCACTTAGTGTTGCTAATTCAACGCACATGTTGGAGCCCTTACATATCCACATGCGGGAGCATGCGTCACATGCACTGGATCTGAGCTTTCCATCACCTGACCTACGCTGTTTAGATCTTTCTGGCAAAAAATCAGACAGTTTCACACGTCAGCTGGGAACAGCATATTAGAAAAACTGCATGGCTGTAAAATATTTATGTAGTGGCCCACTTGAACAGTGAAAATATCTAATTTTTTTGCACGAACTCTCAGCATTGTTTCCAGAAATCTCAGATCTCATCCACATGTTTCATATTTGCACATTTGCCCTCGTAAGGACGTGCAGAGCATTACACGCATGGAATTAGCCAAAATCTATCTCGCCCGTATGCACATATCTTCCGCGTGCGAGGGTAGTGCACCCGCTCGAGACAGCAATCAGCATCCCTCCCCATCAAGATGCCTGCAGCAGTGGAGGAAATGGAAATCTGGGCAGGCTTACTTTCCTAAGGCGGCGTGTTCTGCTTTGACATTATCGCGAAAAAAGCCATTGACCCTTTTCTCGGATCGGGTAGGTCCAGGTTGATGGGGCCCACAGTAACATGTGGCTACGAGGAGGTGGACCTTTCTGATGCTACGGTCATTTCAACCATCTCTTTCTATGTATTTTCTTACTTTTTAGGAACTAACTTTCGCAGCGGGGATACAGTGTGCTTTCTTTTCTTTTAGGACGAGGCGTGCACGTTTGTATCTCTCACGACTCTTTTCATTGGCGGAGGGAGAGAGTTCTGCAGCTTACTTTAAAATGGCAAATGTGCCCTTTCTCAACACCACACCCTTTCCCTGTGTGGCTGTGATGAGTTGGTAATTATACACTGGCTCAGTGGAGTGCAATCCTTTTATACTCCATCAGAGTGTGATCATGGTACACAGGTGACACATTGTTTATGAATTTAATAATAATCCAAATTGAACGGTCCAAATTTGCAGTGTGGTCCACTTGATATTTGGCCCTGTCTTATTTTTCGGCTCAAGCCTTGCAACGAGCTCGCCAAATGGGCGGACGGTTTGGATATAAAATATACCTCATGGTGGGACCCAAAGAACATGGTGACGTCAACACACTAGCCTCGTCGGTGGTGCGTGATACACCAGCCAATCCGCTTTCATTGTAGACGAGTTCGTACATTTTAGCACATGTGACCTTCTCCGATTTCGTAATGTGCCACGGCAGGATAGGGACGAGACCAATAAAAGCAAGACAACAATAAAACGTCTGTCACTCGGGTGGCTGTGTATCATACATCACACTTCGACCGAGTACCACAAAGTTTTTCAAAGTACGGGGAATTGAGCCACTGGTACTATGTAGCACACTCAGTTATAGAATATTTGGAACACATGTGAAAGATCTGCACCGTTCATTTATGGCACTCTGCCGTGTATTAGAAGTACCCTTAAAACCACAGTAGTTAATTGATCCCATGCTGTGAGGGGATTGTCTTTCTTGGAAAATGTTCAATTGGTGTAAGGCCATTCCGGATTGGGTACAGCAGATGAGCTGTACAAGTATTCGTACATGTGATCTAGCTGCACTGTGTACACGAGTTTTCTGTCCTCACAAGTGGGGCCCCATAGGAAAAATCCTTCTTAACCGTTTATCTGAGCTGACATATAAAAGGGTTAAGACCGTCCTATAAGGTGGCAGCATCGACAATCCACAGCCGGATGCAAGTATGCAACAGACAATTGTCTGGAATACGGAGATGTAGGCCCACTTGAAGAGCGGTGTATACTGTCCAAAGATATTTTTCCGTATCATGCAATTGATACATCGCTAAGTCCATCCCATCACGTTGAGGAATCATATATTCGATCGAGGATTCGCAACTGTCGCGGCCACACTTTTGTTCAGTCGGTACGACTGCAGCACGTGGGGGTTGTATCTACACCGATGTGTAGCTGGGTCCACAAGCATAGATCATGCCTCAAAGATCTCATTGATAAAACGAATCTGTCCTTCCAATTCGTACTTGATAAATGTTTGACTCGTGTTTGGTCTATCCATTGTTATCGATGGACCTTCTCAGTGTTTCCATCCAATGCGAAAAATAAACACGTTCTTCGACCACACATCACAGAATGCTCCACACACGTGATTGATGTCCTACACACGTGATTAGGAACTCAAAAGTAGAAGCGGATTGCGTGCAGCGCCTTGCTACACTTAGACCATGTTGCAAAAAACCCAGTGGGGCCTACTGCGTTGCCCGTGTGACATCCACTCCGTCCATCAGTTTTTTGAGCTCATGCTAGTAGGTGAACTCTAGAATGAGGCATATTGAAAACTCAGGTGGGCCACATCACAATAAATAGTGAGGATTGAACGCCCACCATTCAAACACTATTGGGGCCCACCGCGATGTTTATTTGCCTTCTCACCCATTCATAAGGTCATTCCACCTGGATGAAAAGGGAAAAGAAAAAATAAAAAAAAAAGAAAACCAAATATTAAGCTGATCCAAAACTTATGTCGGCCTCAAGCGTTCGGAAACGGATTGGCTACTCCCCCTGACACCAGCCCCGGAGCTGGTGGTCGGTGCTTTGTGGGCCCACCATGATGTATGTGTTTCATCCATTCCGTCCATCTCTTTTTGTAGATCAATTTATGATAATGCAAAAATAATGAGGTATATCTCAGTCTCAAGTGGACCACATTACAGGAAACAGTGTTTAATGAACTTTGACCGTTAAAAACTTTTTGGGGGCCGTAAAAGTATTGGATCAAGTTGATCTTTGTTTTATCCCTTCATCTGGGTTTTTATGACCTAATCAATGGATTGGATGTCAAATAAACAGTACATCGGGCCTTAGGAGGATTTAAATGATGGATATCCAATCAGTATTGTTTTCCTGTAGTGTAATCCACTTGAGATTTATATCCCTCCCATTTTTTGAGTAAAGACATAAAATGATATTTAAAAATGGATGGACGGAATGGATGAAACACATACATCATGGTGGGGCCCACAGAGCACCGACCCAGCTCCGGGGCTGGTGTCATGGGGAGTAGCCAATCCGTTTCCCAAGCGTTCAATCGCCTGTGGCCCACGTCGTCCAAAGCACTTATTTTACCGTGTAAAACACCCTAGCTCTCCATGGCCCGCCTTGTATTTATGACATCCACTGCATTCATCAGGTGGATCCCTATATGCTGATCCCTAAGGTAAAAAATGAGCCCAATCGACCTCTCATCTGGGCCACGTCAATGGGAAAGATGGAGAGGAGACACCAATTGTAGGTTTGTGGTTGGAGGCCTACCATGGTATTATATTCCAACCGATCCATTCATCATATGCGTTTCATTAGGATGACCACACTCAAAAAAATATCAGCCTGATTCGAATCTAGGGAGGCTGCGAACACAGTGTGAAATCAGCTGCTTTAGTAGTGATTTTTTTTTTTTGCATTGGTCTGATGGTGTGGTTTGCCTAAGTTTTGGATCGATCCTATATTTTAGATGTACGGTTAAAATTGAATACTGACCTTGATGGAAGGAGTGGATGTCATACTTTCAACACAGTGAGCCCCACAAGCTTAGGTGATTACATATTGAGTAATCACAGGGGTTGTAGAGGATTCCTGTCCACATCCCAAAACCAGATTTGCTGAACCCTTAGACGCCATCTTGGCCGTCCAAACAATCGACCAGTTAAATAATCAAATAACATAAACTTTGATATCTGATCCATCAAGAGCATCAACGTATGGGAACGGATTACCTGCGAATTATTTGTAGCACATACGTAACACACGTATACAATGACCCGAACCAGGCATTACGTCTAACCAAATTTTGCTTGGATTGTAACCATCTAATAAGTGGGCCTGTACTGTTAATAAGAACCGTTGTATTTTATTTCTAACGTTTATTTCCATTCCACCGAGTAAAAGGCTAGAATCGTCCAGACACTCTGATTTTTTGTCCATGGACCATTCACTACTGAATGGGAATAGTATGAAAGTGATGGATCGGATCGCCTATATTTGTCCCACTTGTAAAGAATGACATGGAGGTACGAAAAATCCGGTGCCACTCCTACCATCTGTCTCCACGTGTCAACCTCAGATGATATCATTTACAATTTTTTTTTTTTGTTGTAGCCTCATTGGTGTGGCCACATGGTGGGGAGACAGTTGCCCCTGTCAGAAAAGAGAACTTTTGATACTCTGGCAGTAGTGTGATGGTTGATACAAACGCCCTAGCAAATTTTGACATGGGGTTAGCTCAAATCAAACCGGTCAAATCAGTATTACCTAATTTGTACATAGCATTTTTCATATCTTGGTAGTTGATGGGTTGCCATTCGGGGGGTGTTTGGATAAGCTACTTATAGCATAAGTATTTTACTTTGATTTCTATTTATCGGCCAATAAGTATATTTTATAACCAAACTATACATCAACCAAATTTTAATTTTTTTTAAACAAAAAACATATTAGTGTAGGCCATTTATTGGAGTGAGCCCTACCTTTAATGTGTACCATCCATCATATGGGCCCCACGTTGGAATCGATGGAAAGCATTAGTTTAATTCATGTATTTGAACCTCCAACCTCAGTAGCAAGTACAAACGGATTTTTTTTAATTTTTAATTTTTTTGGTGGATTTTGAAATCCACTAATGAATTCTACATTAAGGGCCGTTTGGCCGGGTGGATTGGATGGCATTGGAAGGGAGTGGAAGTAAATCCCAGGATTGGCCGGGCGTGCCAAACTGACTGAGTGATCTGATCCCAAGATATAGCAATCCCATGGATCTTAAGACAATCCACTGACAACACCATCATCACCTTTAAATCTCATCCAATCCACCCTAATCGTTCAAATTTGCATGGGATGTGTTTGGTTTGAGGGATTGGAAGGGATGGGAAGGTTTAATCCCAGGATTGGCCAGGTGTGCCAAACAGACTCTATATAGCAATCCCGGGATATACCAATCCTATAGATCTTAAGACAATCCACTAACAACATCATCATTGCCTTGAAATCCATGCCATCCACCCTAATACCATTCAATCCCTTCCAATCCACCCGTCCAAACGGGCCCTAATGTATTTGTTTTATCCACACTATCCATCCATACGTGTCCTTTGCATGTGACCTACGAGTTGTGCATGAATATAGGTGGCCAAAACTACTTGTAAAATCTAAATCACTAATTATAATTCCTAAATCCACCAAATGCCAGGCTCATGTAAAGCATTTTTTTTTTTTTTTCCAGAAGAAGATCCTCAGAGATAGGATTAGAAGGTCAAAATATCATAATATTTTCATACATATAATCATTACCAAATAATGGTGTTAATCCCATCTAAAACAATGCAATGTATCTTTACAAACAAGCCCGGCAATTGTTGGGTTTTTTCATGAACATATGCAATTAGGTATTTTTCATGGGGTTCTATCAACCAGCTCACATGTCATATTTACATCCCTTTGTATGCTCATGTTCCCGTTAGAGCAATCAAAAATCTCTCCCTCTCTCTCTCCATTTTAGAACCGTTGGAACTGCATGAAACTTGTCACCACACACTGCCCGGGGTGGGTGACTCTTCAAATCTGATAAATGATGCTAATGGTTAATTAATGGTACCGTTGGGAGCTTTTTGTTGTTACATGAAAATGAGTTCACCTCATTTCTATTGTCTATAACAAGTGCAATAAAGAACCATAGTTGATAGGAGAACTGGGTCTCTACTCATGGGTTAGTGGTAGACTTAACATAGTTTCAACATAAAGTCATGGTGCGAGTGGGCGTGAGGATGCGTGTTAAAAAAATAAATTAAAAGGTCGCAGGGAGAATGGTCAGTTTAGTTTAAATTATTTGTATTCAATACATCAATTTCTAAGTCTCATATCATGCCTCACACTCTACCAGAGTATCTAAGATTTTCTTCTTATGGTTGACTCAAAAGTACCAGCTGACTTGATACTTAGGAGCCGTGTGGCACCTCAACAAATGAAAATTTATTGGCTTATTTTTAAAATATAAGTTTTTTAAAAATTAAATTATTTGATAATTCTCTAGTTTAATATTCATTATTTTTAATTTAAGAAGGGAAATACCTAGTAAGAATTAGGTTAGTCACACTACAAAAATTATGTAAACCTATTCGTGAAATACTTAATTCACATGGTGTAGCCCACGTGAGTCTTAGAATGCCATGAGACTCCTTTCATCCCCCTCCCACTGTAGGCAGGGTTACGATGAGTAAATTGGACTGTGGTGGACATCACAATTATTTTTTAAAAAAATTAGGGTTTGTTGGTTTTACCCATTTTTTTAATAATATTAAGTAATGATATTATTATTATTGTTTCATCATTGCCAAACCAAACATAAAAATTAATATGTAAGTAAGGTGTGATAATTGCATATTTTATTTAATTACAGTAAAAATTTTAATCTAAATATAATATTAATTTATTTTGATTATTATTTAATTTTAAAGTAATATAAAATTATAATTTTTATATTTTTAATAGATAAATTTAATAATATAAAATAACCATCGTTATTTTTAGAGGAGCAAGTATCCATTCACATTACATGCGCAACAGCCAAAACAATCAGGCCCTTCGTGGGGGGACTTTTCCATCTGTCTCCCATCGGTAGCCCACCTGGCTGTTTAATCGGCCTGATTTTACAGTACAGAAACAAACAGAGGGAGGCTCATTTGATGGACGGGATGGATCTCATGCCCGTGAAATCGTGTCGATCCGTCCGGTCTGCTGACGAAAGTCACGGAAACTGTCGGACACGAGTGCGTTTTAACAATGCATCCGTACTCCATTTATCTTCTCAAATATCATCATTTATTACAGATTTCTCATCAGAAATTATCAAGCGACTCGCACGCGAAGATTTCAAACTTCAATCAGATGAGTTGTGCCACAACCGTAAACTGGTAATACGTGTAAAAGATCTAGTCTATGCATCTGCTCCGAATCTACGTAAACGTGTACTTTGGAGTACAGGCCATTTAACATTTATTTTAAACCCGCAATTATCTTAAATGGGGTACATTGAAATCGGATTGCGTAACGAGTAAACTCAGTTGGGCCAGCCTTAAATGCATTTGGTTTGTCTACGCTGTCCATCCGTTTTTCCATCTAATTTTAAGAGGATGAGCCCAAAATTGTAG